>OMLC01097325.1:18340-30040 GCA_900302585.1 Regalecus glesne
CATGTGAATAACCCGCACCATGCTGCTCGATCCCGGAGCCCGGAAGCGCCGCCGGACCAGGACTCCACAACCACTTAAATCACGTCTCGCTGACTGGATCGCTTCTTAGCAGACGAGGCGGTGTGTTGCACTTCAATTTGGAAAGCTGCGAAACTCAGATCAGGAGGTAGGGAGCGAGGGAGGTGGGACCAAGGAGGCCGCTCAGCAGCATCCCCCGCTGGTCCCTCTGCTCCCTGTGCCCGCCACTCCTGCCGGGAAGAGATCAGAGTCCCGGCTGGGATGTCCGAGGGGAACGGAGCCGCTTTTGTTCTCCCCTCGCACCGACTGGGAGTCCAGACAATGCCTACAGATTAGTTTCTATTGTTGCTCTCTTCTCACCCCCGAACCAGGAGACGTCTTATCCTCTTGGTTGTTTTCATTTACTTCTTCTTCTGTTCAAAAATGTGAGTTCTTCTTCTTCATTATTTGTTGCTAATATGACGGTTTTGCTTGTTTGTTTCTTCTTCTGTTTATCACGTGAGTTCTTCTTCTTCGTTGTTTGTTGCTAATTTGACGGTTTGCTTGTTTATTTCTTCTTCTGGGCAAAACGCGAGTTTGTCGCTAATTCGAGGTGGGTAGTTTAATCATGTTTGGGTCTACTTTGTGAGACTATGGTGGGGTTTTTTTGTTTCATGGGGGGGGTTATTGTCTAAGACTGTCATTTAAATACAAAAAACAACAGCAAGAGCTCTCTACACACAAGTGTCAGTCAGCATGCATAACCGTGATTTCACTAGGACGCTATACACACCTCATAAGACATGTCCCCTTATGTATGCTCCATAATTCAGGTGAAGGAAGTCACAGAAAAGTGTGATCAGCTCATCCAGAGACCGTCTCATTGAGAGAGAAGAAAGCGTGTCCGGATCAACTGACTCAACTTTATTTCTGAGATGTCATGGGGCAACTTCTCTCCGTCACGCCTCGGCCACATGCTCCCAGGTCGTATACTAAAGACTAGCCCGGCAGTCATGGAGGAGCTGGTTTTATTGTGTAGTAAATATCTCCTCCTGGACTGTCTGCAGGACACAGGGGTTGCAACCCCGTCATCCTCCCTGCAGCTCTTCCTCAAATAGCCCAGCAAGTGGTAATAAAGACCCCTCCTTGCATTCTTTCACTCCGGCTAATAACAGGCCTGGGCCCAGTCCACAAATAAAGCCGTGTTTTTGCAAAGCTCCCCACCTACGTGGTCAGACGTGGTTGGTAATAAGACAGATAATTGCTGGCTGTTTATCTGCCCGCTACGCTTATTCTCTCAGAGATGCATTACAGCAGAAGCAGATGGGACCATTTGGAAGATTATTGTCTTTTATAGCTGGTACAGCCAAATGGGTTCCGCCAGGATGGTCCAAACAGGCCCTTGAGTTCTGATCGCATCCTTTAAGATAAGCTGATAAAACGGTGAAATTGATGCGTGATTTAAACGGAGTCCTTTTTTAAAAAAAAAATGTTTCCGCAGCTTCGGAGGTCACAACATGTCTGCAGGCGTGTCAATCATTCTGTGGTGTTGAGGGAGGGATGTGGAGTCCCAGCCGTCACTTACACAGTTTTACACACGCGTCATTACTGGCTCCGGTCTAATGAGAGCGGCCTGCTTGCGGGGTGTTACCCTCTTTTGTATTTGACTCGTGAATCTGTATGCGAGCCAAAGTACCGACACAATAAATACTGACGAGGAAAACAGAAACCATAACCTGTGTAAATGTCACTGCTGGGGATGATGGTCTGAGGAAATCACTGTGACGGATGAGAGAGAGTTCATTACCTTATTATGCTGGGATGGATGGATGGATGGATGGATGGACGGGGGGGGGCATGGTTGTCCATCAATCAGGATTGGTGGTTCGATCCCCGGACCCTGCAGAAAGCATGCCAAAGTGTCCTTGAGCAAGACACTGAGCCCCCTGTCTGCGACTGCTCACTGCTCCTACACAATAGGAGGGGTCAAAATGTAGAGGACACATTTGACCGTGTGTCCAATGACGGATGAATGGAGCTTCCTCGTCTCATAGAACGGATGGTGGGCTGAAGTCTTCCTCAACATCAGAACAGTCTAATGGCGGATGAATGAATATTTAATGGCATCATATTGGTCTCACAATGACTCATCTGACGTCCCATCAGTACACATGACCGAGCACACGCTCAGTCATGCCACATCTGTGGAGCGTCCGTCCGTCACCTGAGGGGCAGACAGGAGCACGGCAGCCTCGGAGTCCGACCGGCATGTGGACAGAACACTGGCACACACACCCATAAGAGCTGTACGGCCACTGGTTAATTCAGTCATCACACCTCGCCTCTCGGCCTACACGGCCTGCCTCTGCAGCAAGACCCCTCCCCACCACCGCCCCCACTGAGGGGGGGCCTGTGAGGGAAGAGGCCAAGTACAGCCTCACACCCTGTGTCTGACACACACACACACACACACTCCTGCTCCCCAACCCCCTCACCATGTAATAAACATGCCACCAAGATGTCCGACATCCACTTATATTGCTGCTTCCCCCCCGTGCACAAGCCCCCTGCTGCACACACACACACACACACACACAGTCTGGTGAAGTTCTCATGAGGTACCTGTCAATCAGACACTGCCCCTCAGGGCAGCTGAGGGTGCTGGAGGAGGAGGTGAGGAGCTCACTGAAAGGCAACAGACGGCTGGGCACACACCAGTCAGACAGACAGACAGTCAGATGAGGACCATCGATGCAGCAGGGAGAGGGGTTCAGGAGAGGTCAGAGGTCAGTTGGTGAAGCCAGCATGTGGGAGTGATTCTCCCAGACTGAGGTGGTCATCCTCTGTCCCTGTGAGGCGAGTCGTGTCTCAGGGCCGTGTGTGAAGCCGTGCACACACTGCAGCAGTGCAGTACTTGGTGTGTTGCTGTGACCGCCACTAGCTAGCCAACCTCTCCTCAGCCGACACACACACGCACACACACGAAACTCCAGTTTCTATTTTGACTCCCCCCGAACCCAGAAACTGGCCCAAGGCTGAGGAAACACCAGACACAGAGGAGTAAATCACACCAAGTGAAGTCGTCATCAGGAAGTACCCACGTCGGTCTGAGCCGGCCTGTTGAGCAGGACCAGGACACACGCTCTGCTCCTCCACCATCTCTGTGGCCACGGCAGAGACCCCGGACGCTCCTCCACCAGCCGGCTCACATGCACGCCCACGTGCACGCGTCTCACTTCAAGATCCTCCGGCTAGGAGACGGAGGCCCCAGGCTCCGGAGGCCGCAGAGGCCACGTTACGGGACGACCTGATGCAACAACCATCTGCTGCTGAGGTGACGCCCGGGCCAGGCAGCGGAGAAACGTGGAAACCAGAGGAGAGTGCCTCTGAGAGAGAGAGAGAGAGAGAGAGAGAGAAAAGGAGGAAGGGGCCGGAGAGGAAGCGCGAGGTTGTGGTTAAGGCAATAAGAAAGAGAGCAGGGAGGAGGGAGGAGGGAGTGGGAAGGAGGGGGCGTCCTGTCAAGACCATTCAGACCACAAGAATAGACGCTGAGAGCCCGGGAGGCCTTTACACCTCCGACACCTCCTCCTTCCCTCAGTTCTCCTGCCCCTCCGCTTGCTCTGCTCCATTCTCCCCATCTCGACCATCCGCAGCGTACGAGCGGAGTCAAGCCTCCGTCCATTATGACCCCCATCTGCACCATGGTCAGCACCTCCCCCTCAACCCGTGATCTGCTTGTTCACAAACAGCTCCAACAGAGAAGCATCCGGACCGCTGGCGCGGGCTGTGCGTGGTGGTGGTGGGGGGTTGGGGATGGGGGCTGTGGACACGTCAGCCCCAGTATGACAGCATGATGCACATCACACTGAGGCCCACTGGGAGACGAGAGCTGCTGTATATATAAATATGATCCATTACTCTCCCCTGGCCTCCTTCTGTCAGCGTGGTAGTCTTCCATTTGCCTTTCACCTAGTTTGAATGCCAGAGCCCGGGGACGTGTGGAACAGTGCCCCCTCTAATGGAGGAAGGGGGAACTGCATGAGGTTCCCGCAAAGGTGGAGCGATGAGCTGTCCAGGGGAGGAGGTGTGGAGAAGGGCAGCAGCTCTAAAGAGACACAGAGAGAGAGAGAGAGAGAGAGAGAGAGAGAGAGAGAGAGAGAGAGACAGTAGGTCTTGTTTAGGGACAGCTCAGTGCCTCTTCGTTCCTCCAAGGGGACACGTCCCCATGTAGGAGTCAGACTGCTGCACAGGCACAGCAAACACCCCTGCATGGACGTAAACATGAGATATGGATGCATGTAGTCAAACAGGGTAGTGCCCCCCCTCTCTCTCTCTCTCTCTCACACACACACACACACACACACACACACACACACACACACACGCACACACAGCAGCCTGGCAGTGTTTTGCTGGCGTGGCAGTAAAAGGATATCAGAGGGAAGCAGCCTCAGCAGAATCACAGAGTGGCTGCAGTGAGATAGATGGACCACATTTCCAATAGCAAACACCCTCAATCTCCCAAATGCCCTCTGTGTGTGTGTGTGTGTGTGTGTGTGTGTGTGTGTGGGTGTGTGTGTGTGTGGGTGTGTGTGTGTGTGTGTGTGTGTGTGTGTCACTCATGATCACTGCAAGTCCTGACATGATGCCCTGTTCTCTCTCCAATGCCAGCGAGACCCAGGACACTGATGGGTAATTGAAAGCAGACATGGAAAGTCTGCTCTGTGTTTTGTCGCCTCCTCTTGTATGTTTGTGTTGCTCCCCTGCCACTGCACCTGCCACAGCACTTATATGGACCCAATGCAGAGCTGGAGGATGGAGCGTTTTTGCCCGCAAGAGCAAGCAGGGATCAGTGCCCGGCAGAAATGAGCACAAGCCAGTATCAGAGTCCAAATAACTGCTGAGACCATGATTCCTTTCCCTCACCACACGTCTTTAGTGCAGGGTGGCTCCTGGTACATGATGCCGGTTGTTCCCCAGAGTTCCTCCCCAAGCTCCTGAGTCTGTGTCTGCTCATTCACATGTGCCTCTATGTTGCACAGCATCGTGCGTGCACTCCACCAGATCTCAGACGTGTCTAGTCTTCATGTCTGTCACCCGAACATTTGTGAGATTGATAATCTTTTCCCATGTCTTCAACTTGTCAGGCCCGGAGGCATATCAGTTCATTACTCACTCCTCTTCGAGATCAACGCCCCTGACACAGCTGCCGAGAACCCGGAGGCTGGCACCGAAGCCCCACAGGCCTCGTCTGGCCTGGGCCTGAGGGACCTGGTGACCCAAGCCCTGCGGGAAGGAGCCTCTTTGCCGATTGACATGGATTCACTGAACTTTGAACCAGGTGGAAATGGTTTAACATTCATTACTGTTTATTTTCCTGAACTGTAATTTTCTTTAAATGAGGCTTTTGACGAACATTTGAAGACACAAGATATTTTGATCTTTTTCCAAAAGTGAAGAAATTGAGTGGCGCCTGCTGACTTTAGTTAACAGGAAGTTAAGTGAGCTCAGAGGGGCTGTTGTAGCTCAGTGGTACAGCACACCTCAGGAACTGACAAGCCAGAGGCTGTGGGTTTGAACCCTCCACAGGGCCTAAGGAAGGGCAACCGGCCTTAATCCCCAAAGCTCTAGCTAAGTCTGTGTCCAGCCCCACAACAAGGGACTGATGGTGACACGGAGAACAGACATCTCTCTCTGTGTAAGATGAACCTGAATCAAAGATCCTCCTCTGTGAGTGGCGACGTCCCGGTCCATCTGAAGAGATGACCCGGTCGAGTGTGACGACACTCCAATCGCTTGGCATGGCAAACAGGTCAAAAGCGACACCAGCACTGAGAAGAAGGACATGTTAATCACAGCTCAGTCAATGAAGTGATCACATAAATGATGCTGACGTGTGCTTTTCTTCTTCTATGCCCAGTGACCATCTTCTTGCCCACTTTGACAGCGACTTCATCAGCTGCCATGGAGGTGAATTCTAATTTTAAAAGCAGTTCTGATAGAAGTTGCTAATGGATTACTTCATTCTGTACTGGCATAGCAATATTTGGTGATTTTGATCTGGTTCATGGTAATTCGATTATCGTAGACAACACCAGTGTGGACTCTGAAATGGAACACATGCTCTGTCCTGAAGTAGAATGTGAATCTATTCATACATCCCATAACTGTTGGAGATATAGAACCAACACAGCAGCAGTATACCACAGCTCTTAAACCACAGGACTCAGATTCTTAAAAGCTGAAACCTCAGAGACTAAATGGGCAAATCTGCTAGTCGGTGGTTTAGCAGGGAGTCAGTATGAGCAGCAATGACGGTCTAGTCCTCCTCCTCCTCACTAACAGTGTCGTATGTTTTACTGCTGACAGGCCAATGAGCCAGACTCACACAACGAGTTTGAAGTCTCCACTGATGAGGCCGAGGCGGATAAATCCCACCCTGCCATCGCCCTTACCCCCACAGAGGAGGAGAATGCTCTGGTGACCTTACTGGATCCTGCAGCGGTCACAGACGGACAGCCAGACACCACAGAGGGTGATGGCAGCCATCAGTCCCAGGCCCCAGAGGAGATTACAGACATCTCAGAAGCCTTTGAAGACGAAGAAGGAGAAGTAGAAGAAGGAGAAGAAGAAGGAGAAGAAGGAGAAGAAGAAGAACAAGAAGAAGTAGAAGAAGGAGAAGAAGAACAAGAAGGAGAAGGAGAAGAAGAAGAAAAAGAAGAAGTAGAAGAAGGAGAAGAAGAACAAGAAGGAGAAGGAGAAGAAGAAGAAGAAGGAGAAGAAGAAGAAAAAGAAGAAGAAGTAGAAGAAGGAGAAGAAGAACAAGAAGGAGAAGGAGAAGAAGAAGGAGAAGAAGAAAAAGAAGGAGAAGAAGAAGGAGAAGAAGAAGAAGAAGAAGGAGAAGAAGAAGAGGAGCTTATCATCACACATGTGATTGAAACCATTCATCATGAGGAGATTGGTGAGCTTGTGAGAGACTACATCCCAACCCCTCCTTTGACTCTGGAGCAGGAAACAGACGCCCCGGTGGTAGACCTGTCCCCTAATCTGATATCAGAGGAAGACCTGGATGCTGTTGAGGATGTGGAATATCCTGGTTTTGATATTTTCTCGCCTGCCTCCACTACTCCGGTTACGTCTACCACCGTTTTAGTCAGGGAGGAGGTGTTGGACATGACAGCACCAATCACAACACTCTCAGCCCTCACCGACCAGCCACCAACAGTGCTCATGGTGGGTCTCGAAGAAGACGAAGACCTCAACGCCCTTCCTGATGAGGCTGTGCCCAGCACAGGTGTTCCAGACTTTGACAGTGCTAGTGAGAGTGTAGAAACAAAGGAGGAGGACGACTCAAAACCAGAGAGCGACAAGGACGTTGTAGAGCCAGAAGGAGAGCAGGTAGTGGGACCAGAGGATGGAGTAATGGGGGTTTCAGAATCAGAGGGAGCGGTACTTGAAGTTATGGAACCCAAAGAAGCAGACGGAGGTCTTGCACCAGAGGAAGAGCTCATCCAAACAGAGGAAGAAGTAGAAAACATTCTGAACCCAGAAGAGGTCACGGACAAGGCTTCACCGTCAAAATCCGAACTTGAGACAATTTCACAAACAGAGATTCTGGAGCCTGAAGAGGAATCGGCTGAAGTCTCAGGGCCAGATGGGGAGAAAGTAGAAATCAACAAACTGGAAGAAGATGTAGAATATGTTATAGAATCAGAAGAAGGTGTGGTTGAGATTTCACAACCATCCGAGCCAAAACCAGAACTAGGGAATGACTCAGAACTAGCTGAGGATCTAACTATGGTTCTGGAATCAGAGGAAGAGGCGGTCAAGGTCGTGGGATTGAAACAGGAAGTGACTCACGACCCAGAAACAGAAGAGGAGGGAATGGGAGTCCTGCAAACAGACAAAACAAAAGAGGAGGTTCTAGGACCAGAGGAGGAAGTAGAGTTTGCTGGAAAAGAGGAGGACATAGCCCATGAACCAGAACCCCAAGAGGAAGTAGATGAGGTTCTGGAAACGGAAGAAGAAGGAGATGATGCTTCAACACCAGAGGAGGAGGTAGATGGGTCTTCAGAACCAGGTAAAGGGGTGGTGGCTGAAGATTCAGAACCAGCTACGGAGCCAGAACCCCGGGGAGATGTAACTGACGTCCTGAAATCAGAGGATGAGGTTGTTGAGGTTGAGGAGCTGAGAGAAGAGTTCGTTGACATTCTGGAACCAGAACAAGGGCGGGTTGAGGTCTTAGAACCAGGTGCAGCACCAGAGAAAAAGTCAAGAGAGGAGGAGGCTGGGGGAGGGGAGATAGAGGAAGAGCGCTTTGATGTTCCAGTCCCAGAGGAGGAAGCCAGAGACAATTGGAAACCAGAAACAGAACCAGAAACTGATGGAGATGTATTTGAAGTTTCGGCACCAGAGACAGAGAAGAAGTTAGCTGAAGGTCCAGAACAGGAGAAACCATCTGAGCCTGAGGATGCCATGACTGAAGTTGTACATCCAGAGGAAGAGTCACTGGAAGCATCAGATCCTGAATCAAAAGAGGACATCGATGAAGTTCCAAAACCAGTACAAAGGGAAGTTAAGGAAGGCAATGACCTGGAGCTGGGGTCAGAGCAGGAGACACTGGAGGTCCTGGACAGAGAAGCCTTTATTATCCAGCCAACAGCCGCATCTATCAAAATTCTCCATCCTCTGGACCCCATGGAGGACCTTCATTTTGTAGAAGATGCTGTTCAGGATGTGGATGATGCAGAATACCTCTCACCACCGGGACCTGACAACTCTGAGCCTCATGATGAGGACAATCTGCTCATCGAACCAGCAGACATCCATGTCCCTCCGGGAGGCATCAGTGAAGACGATCAGGACTATCCTGGGATCCAAGTCTTCTACGCTGAAGAGGGTGTTGACAGCACAGATGCCCAGGAGGAGACCAGGGATGTGTCTGCTATGGCCACACAGCCTGGGACAGAAAGTGCGGATCTCCAGCCAGAACGTACCCCTGATGTCACAGGTGACACATGAGCATTCTGCTGTGTTCAGATCAGGTCTGATATCATGTAGATATGTTGTGTTGGACACAGCCTGTCATGTCTGTTGTGTTCACACCGCTAATAGCCAGACACACACAGCAGATAGGCCCGTCTGAGGGCTCCAGTCTGTGTTTGTAGATGAGGGATGAGAAACTCCAGCTCTGACTGAATGCTTGATAATAGTTAATGAACCCAATGTCACGGTCCAGCACTTGATTTTCAGTGGCAGTGTTTAGATTCACACTTTGTTAAAGATGCTAAATGGACTAGCTCTTATATAGTCCTTTTCTAGTCTAACGACCACTCAACGCGCTTTACAATGAACACCTCCCAAATTCACTTTAGTTTTGGGTAAAAGGCTGCAAATAAAGCAGTGGCTAAAAGATGGCTGCAGACACTCAGGAGTACTGTAGTATTGCTTCTACTATGGGAGAGTCAAAGTGAAGTGGGTTTGGATCCGTGTGAAGCTGTAAAGCATCAGTTAGACTGCAGACACGTTTTGAGGTTTTGAGCCATCCTCTGTGGGGAGACCCTCACCATTTCCTTCTTCTGGTGTATATATTTCAGAGTCATCTGCTCCAGCAGTGCATGGCCCATCAGAGGGTGCTGAAGTCCGAGATGTCTTCCCAGAGGAAACAGAAGAAACCCCTTTCTCCCCAGAAGAAGACATCAGGGTGACGGCAGAACCCATCTCAGACTCTATCCCGATGCCTGCGGCAAGTTCTATTGCAGTCTCTGAGCTGACCCCAGCAGTCCCAACTATAGACTCTGGGCTTTTTGAGGTAGCAGAGCAATCTGTTGTTTCCTCTATGCCAGAGTCTGCTGAGGAGGAGGTGATGGAGGCAGCTCTGACTGAGCCAGCCATGGTTGTCATTGATGAAAACTTTGAGGTAGGACTGCAGCAAACGACATCTGCACCCACTGCTGATGAAGATGCTGTCAATGAGAATGTGAAAGATCTGGCAGCAGAGCTTGACCAAGCAGACGTGGTGAGCATGGAGATGTCCAAACCACTGAATGAGGGGAGTGGCTACATGTCCATCGATGAGGAGGCCACTTTCAAGGCTGTTACAGCTGCACCTCCTCTGAGGTACCTGACCACACCCTCCATGACCACCGCAAATCGTGGCAGGGAGCTGGTGGTGTTCTTCAGCCTGCGAGTCACAAATCTAAATTTCTCCGATGACCTCTTCAATAAGACGTCCTCAGAGTACCGGTCGCTGGAGAGCACGTTCCTGGATGTGGTAAGTAAGAAGAGAGGCTGAGTCTCCGTGGCTACACATGTGTCTGTCAGAGCTGACCTGAACAGGAGCGGTAGATGACAGAGGGTATTTGTCTTACGTGAACTCTCACCCAAGCCTGCTTTATTTGTGCAGTCCCAACAAAGCCAACACAACTGGTTCTGTTGCTGAGTTAACAGTAAGAGATGGCCTTTTTGAATAAGCCCACTATCTCTCTGACTGTCTGGAGCTCCTAGTGCTCATTCTGTTGTTCGATTCATCAAACTTGTGATTCGTCAAGAAGATCAAACACAAATAATTATTTACAGACGTCACAAAAAAGGTGAATGGGTTCAACTGGATCAGCAGTTTATTCAGAGACGTCTCCTCTCTCCTCCAGGAGACATGTTCAGTCTGAGCTGACTGCCCCCCCCCATAGACATCACAGTGATACCACACCACTAAAGGCTGGGTTCATATGAGAGCTGCTCATTTATGAATAAACTTCTGATCCAGTTCCTCACATTCACCTTTTTAGTGATTCCCTTGCCTGGATTATTGAGCATGCATCAAGATGATTAGAGATGTCTTGTGGCCCAGCTGTGGGCTCACAGTAGCTCAGTGGTGGAGCCCACGCTCCAGGATCAGCCAGATGTTGTGGGTTTGAATCCAACACAGACTGACTGGAAGGGCATCCAGTCTTAATCCCTCCAGCTCCATCTAAATCCGTGTCCACCTCCACAACTCAGGGACTGATGGTGACACGTAAGATGGACCGGCTGTGATACACACAGGCTCTTCAGTCTGAGTCCCCCATGGTTCTAATCAAGGACCCGTGAGAATTGTTTCTCTGAGTTTGGCTCCATGGGAAGTTGATGGTAATGATGCTGGCTCGTGTAATGGAATCGGTCAGGAGCCGACGAAGACGATTGGTGTGGAACAATGTATGAAGTCAGGTGACTTGATGTGTATTTCCTCATGGCCTGATGAGTCTTAACAGGAGCTTCTATTCTCAGACAGTTAGAGAACATGACTCATGGCCTCTGCTCATGTGCAGGTTGGTAGCATTTCATTGGGGCAGCAGTGGATTCAAAGCTGAATCCACTGCTGCTGCTTTGGACTCCAGCTACCACCATTGCCTTCTATGGGAATAGACAGGTTCTGTTTTGGATGAGTTGAGGAGCTGGTGTTAGAACTCCATGGTTAGGCTGCTATAATGCAGTCTTCACTACGACCCCTCCATAAGTGATGGATCTGGACTAATAAGCTGAACTGAACAGGCTGTGGGGAACACATTGTCAGAGATAGAACTAAATGAGACATCATGGTTCTGTGTGAACATGCTCGCTGTGAGATAAACAATTACACTCTGGCAGGATTACACAGGAACGTGACAGCACTTCACCCTGTCATGAGTCCATTATCGTCACCAGCTAAATGCATGCCGGGGTTAC
>OMLC01097327.1:0-11472 GCA_900302585.1 Regalecus glesne
ACACACACACACACACTCTCTCTCTCTCTCTCTCTCTCTCTCTCTCTCTCTCTCTCTCTCTCTCTCTCTCTCGCGCTCGCTCTACCAAACCGTTGGGATTAAAGCAGAGCGGAGCCAGAAGGCGGAGCTCTCAACCTATCAATCAATCTTGACCTTCTACTCTCGCCTATGGATATCAAGGTTGGGTCACAGCTGAAAGTACGAGATCGTGGATATGAGCCATTTGCAAGTCAAACCAAATGTGCCGCCACGTGGGTTTGACACATGGCGGCAGCAGTGTATCCTAGTGTGAACTCCCTGAATAAAACATGAATAATGTGTATGTTGTGTTAATGTGCATCTGATCAAATGTGATGGCAATGTGATGCAAGATCAAATGCATACACCGTCAATCCATCCATCCATCCATCCATCCATCATACACCATGTATCTGAATTCGACTGTAACCATTTCGATCAGCCAGACAGCATCAGACTAGATGGAAACTCAGGATTTCTCCCAGCTTCATACCTGCATTGACAATGCGGTGCGTGGCCAGCTGCTGGACCAGGTCATCCATGTTGGGGTCGTCATGGGGATAGAGCTGCCAGCGGGAGATACCCAGGTGGAACCGCAGCCATGGAGGCTGGTTGTCAGCAGAACTGGACCACCGGATGTTGTTGTAGCCCTCCTGGCTGGCACTCAACCTAATGGGGACCAAATGCCCCCATTAGGATAGGAAAACTGGTACACACACACACACACACACACACACACACACACACACACACACACACACACACACAGAGTTCTCACCATTCTAGGGAGCTCTTCTCGCTGGTCTTAGTCCTTGGCTTGACTTTGAGCAGCACGTCCTCCTTGGGGATGGGTGGGCCGGGCATATTGTACAGGGGGTGGCTAAAGAGCGCCTCCAACTTGGAGACCCCGTGCTCCTGGTGTCCAGACTGACCAGCCTTGATCGTTGTGTCCCGAGAGACATTCCCACCATCTCTCAGCCTGCCCTCAGCCTCTAATCTGCGGGCAGCAAGAGGATTTTTGGGGTCCCCTCTGGAGGCCATGTTGGAAGGGTCTCCAGGTGCGTTATGGACAGGGGGCGTGGCTAGTCCGCCCACCTTCGGGAGGATGAGACTGGTGCCAGCCAGACCCTTGGGGACTTCTGTCGCTGCGCGGGCCGATGACGACCGGGGATCACACGGTTGCTGGCGGGCCGAGAACGAGACGAGGAGGAAGAGGAGGTGGATGAAGACTGTAGCAAAGACAACAGACAGACACACCGTCCTGGAGCGCCAACACATGTACAGCCTCATCCTAGTGAGAACGGGAGCTACAGAGAGAGAGGGGAAGACGGAGCTTTAAGAAAATGGTGGATACAACCAGGAGACAGAGGGACCGGGCAGTGGAAAAGGTGCAGAGCAGAGAAAACATAAGCTCGCCGAAGTTAAACGTCAGGGGAGGAGGAGGAAACGTAAGAATAAACCAGGTCAAACAGTCTAAGCCCTCGCAAGCGTTAAGGCCTCCTCCACCTGACCTCCAACTCCAGATCCTTCATGCAGCCTCTCCATCACACTGGTTCCCGGACCAGAGCACTCCAATGTACACAAGGATTAGAGACAGAAGGTGGAGGAGGAGCATTATCCATACCATACCATACATACCTCTCTCTGTTTCCACAAACTGTATCTAAGCTCGACCACCAGGCTGCTTCCTTCTCTCCTCCATTCTCCAGTGAGCCTCTCGCCCCTGTGTGTGTGCCTTCCCCTGGTCTCTTATCAGAGCTATGGGGGGCTGCCAGGTTATGGTGTCCTGGATGACAAGAGAGGGGCACACAGATCAATGTGTTTACTCCCTGTGAGTCCATCTGTCTGTCTGCCTGCCCGGCTGACTGCTTATCTGTTTGCATGGTTTCTGTCTGTCTGTCCACCCACCTGTCTGTCTGCAAGGGTGGGCCAATATATGCATCTGTATGGATTCATAGAGACTAATAAAGCTGCTGCTTCTTCTTCTTTTGCAGCAGGAATCACTGTGATGTATTTATTTACCTGACGTCTGCTGTATGGCATGAGAGAATTTCTGAGAGGATTGATAAATCAATCAATCAATCAATCAGTTGAACAATCAATCAGTTGAACAATCAATCAGTTGATCAATCACTCGCTCACCTCCAGCAGTGCAAGGTTATCAGGGGGCATGGGGGAGACATGGCAGCACATCAGCAGTTCTTCCTCTGTTTTCCTGAGGTTTTGAGCACTCGCACGTAATCAGATGCACAGTGCAGGACGGGCAGACGCTCATCGAGCCTCGCACTGGAACAAAGCGCCAGACGAGACTCGGCCTGCTGTCCTTGGCCATAGAGATAGGCAGGTAGGGCTTAGCAGAGAGCAGGCCGCCTGTGGGGGCAGGCTGGTGCGTCTCGTCTGAGCCACACAGCCCACGTCTGAACACACATTTCTCAGCTGTCCTCCTCCTCCGGCAGGACGTCACCAATCATGAGAGCCCCTTGACCCCATGCCCCCACTAACCACCATCCTCACGCTGTGTCTGTGGAGAGAAAGAGACAAATGAAATTGTCTTCAGGGGGACAGAGGAGCAGAGAGGGGACGTGTTAGGTGAGTATGTATTTGTGTGTAAAGACATCCTGCCTTCAGCCTGGTGGAGACTTCAGATGCATGGTCCTCCCGTCCTACCATGAGGAGGCTGATGCTTCATATTCTGTATGAGAGCCTCGTGCAGAGGCTTTGATACAGGCCCACAGGCCTGAGCCAGGCTCCCCTAGGACACACTGCACACCCTCTGAAGTCAGGCTCTTTAAAGTGTGCAGCCTGCGGCCATGTGCACAGAGCATGTGTGTCAGTGGGTAGACAACAGCCTTTCTTCACTGATTGCTCCATGAGAGAGAGAGAGACACAGTGAGAGAGAGAGAGAGAGAGAGAGAGACAGAGACAGAGAGAGAGAGAAAGAAGGTGAGACTATGACTTGGAATATGGATGGATGGTCATATAGATGGGTGTAAATACATTTATTTGTTTGCTTGGATGGATAATGAAGGAGAGGAAGGGATGGGTAAATATAGGAATAGATAAGAGATGTATAGATGGATGGATGGATGAATAGATGGACTGAAAGACATAAAGACAGACAGATGCTGTCTCTCAAATATGAGTTTCCTGCTGTATTTGTTGAACTTGTTTCCATGACAACCTGCATCCGATGCTCATTCTCCTTGCTGTGGGCCGTCGGTACCAGTGGTGGTGTGGGAAGCAAAACCCTGGAAGTCAATTGAGACAAGCTGCAAACCAACGACCCATGACTCTGCATCCTCCTGTCCATAACAGAGTCACACAGCAGTCGAGCATCACATCTACAACACTACGGGTGCTGGATAACAGTCTTCCTCTGTTAGTCCTTCCATAACTGAACAGGTCCCGTCTCTCTGATTGGGCAGGGTTAGTGTGTTATTATAAAGTCTACTGAGAGACAGACAGTCAGACTGTCTGTCTCTCTCTCACACACACACACAGTCATGTGCATTTATTCATGGATGCTAATTAACCCAGAATAAAACATTCACACACACACACAGAGGACACACACACATACTCCCACTCAGTGGAACACTCACACAGGATGACCAGCGTGCTACACAGGCAGTCACGTTAAAACTGGGCTGCATCTCATCACCTCACAGTGGAGAAGACAAGCTGCTGTGTGGAGGAAGTACATCATCCTTCAGCATCCCTCATCCTCTCCCCTCTTCTCATTATCAGAGTGTGAATAATTCACATCCTGAGATATTATACTTCTACGCACATAAAGCCTTAACAACTCAACCAGCTGATGAACCCGTATTCACCCCCCCTTTTCCATCTCTCTCTCTCTCTCTCTCTCTCTCCAACACTCCACCACACACTGACACTCAGTGCTTCCTGGGGACAGTCGGATGTCTGCAGCTGTGAGTGATGAGACAGTTGCTAAGATACAAGTATGAGTAGCACAGCAGGAGGGAGGTGAGAATCCAGACAGACAGCCTGATACCTCCACGGTTCGACATTTGCATTTCCTGTGTGTCAAGCACAGGGCTGAGGTTTCGCCTCTGGTTCCCAGAATCATTAAGTCCCAAATCGATCTGATTCAATATAGATTAGAATAGAATAGTTCCTCTCTGGGGAACCATCATGGGGTCAGGTCTGCTGTCAGACAGGTGCCAGTGAAGGCATAGAGTCTTGATGGACCAGACCTAGGCAGCACAGGCTGGCTTTTGGGGATGCCACCTGGTCTCCCCCCTAGTGAGGTGTTCCAGACACGTCCAGCTGGGAGGAGGCCAGGGGGTAGACTGAGGACCAGGTGGAGGGATTATATCTCCACACTGGCCTGGGACCACCTCAGGACCCCCAGTCAGAGCTGGTGGATGTGGCCAGGAGAAGGATTTTTGGGGTTTGGATCTGATACCTCCATGAACTGACTTAGGAATTGACCTTAAACTAGTTTCGATGGAAAAACAAAACATTGATCAGCTCGTTAATCAGATCAATAATCAGGTCATCAGGATTAAGATCTATCCGAATTAATGGAACCCAGCCCTAGTCGTGCACATCGCTGTCCAGCCGTGCACATGGTGCAAGCGTGGTGCTGGACATGCACCTCGGACACCATCCTCAGGGATGCGTGTTAACACTGCATACATGTCTGGGATGATGGAGGCGCACCCATGGCGATGCAGAGTTTGGGTGTTGGGGCCGAGTGAGAGCCCCTGGCTGGAGTCTGTGGCCATCTGTATGCATGTTCCAGAGTGCCGGCGAGACGCAGCAGGGCGGGGAGGAGATGGGGTCTGAAGAGCGCTCAGAGTGAATAATGGATGAGGTCCAATGGGGAGTGGAAGCGTCTTCACTGAGCCCACACTCACGGTCCCGCTTCTCATAAATGTGTCAGCGACACACGACCCAGTAGTTTGGTGCGACCCAGGAGAGTTTGGCATGTGGTTGGGTGTCTCCAGAGGAGAGAGGGGACTCTGGATGCCTGGAGATGGGGATTTATAAAACCATGTCTGTTCATTATGGTGTAAGGAAGACGGTAGTGATGCATCAGCACTCCCAGATTATGATCATATTGGGAGATGGGGAATAAGAAGCTGTGAGTCTGTGCACACAAGAAAGAAGAAAAGTTTTATCAACACACAACCAAGGATGGTGTAATGGGCTCTCTGCATTTAACCCTTACTGGTGTTCAGGGGCACTCAGAGCAACTGCACCGCGGAGCTCCGGAGAGCAGTTGGGAGTTCAGTGTCTTTCAGGCCACTTCAACACACTTTCTGCAGGGGCCGAGGATTAAACCACTGATTCCGATAACCAGAAAGGGTTAGGGGAGTGTGAAAGTGAGACAGGGGTTTAAATGAGGTTTGGGTGTCACTTCAACTCTCTTAGTACAGTCCACTGTTACTGTGGATGCAGTGTTCTGGCCAGCGACATCTAGAGAACAACTGAATTCAGAGTCAGTGCTCACACACACACACACACAGAAGAGACAGATAAACAGAGAGAGAGAGAGAGAGAGAGAGAGAGAGAGAGAGAGAGAGAGAGCACAGGCTAACCTGCACTGAGGTCATGTGGTTTGAGCAATCAGATGCTCTTGCAGAGGCTGCCAGGCCTCCCTGTGTGCTTTCAGCTGCCAACAAAAACCTCCCACGTCCCTCTCAAAGGTCAGATATCTCACATTTCTCTCTGTCCTGCAGAGGATACAATGAATGTTTTCTGACTTTTAAAGGAGTCATTCCTCATTTGCCTCTGTGGCTGCTCACCCCTTTGAAACACTATTCAACTCCCGTGTTTGGAATAAAGATGTCTAGCCGCGTCTGGCTTTCAGGGTGGACCATGTAAATACGGACGCCACACAATGGACAACTTTTCCACACAATATCACGTTTGGTGCAAAGACACAAACCTTCCATCCATCCATCCATCCATCATTGACTACTTATCTGAAGTCAGACTGTGGGGTCATACTGGAGCCTATCCCAGGGCTCATTGGCCGAAAGGTGGGGAAACACTCAGGAGAGGTCACCACTCCATCTCAGGGCTTGAGCAGTTAAGGGTTCAGTGTCTTGGCACTTCAACAAGCTTTCTGCAGAATATTAAAGGATACTTACATCTGCCTTTAAGACATTAGGGTCCCAAATATTTATCTCAGCAGTAGAGTGCATGTCTATGAGTCAGGTGTCGTGAGTTCGATCCCACCAAGGGGTGTCAAGAAAAGGCCATACGGACTTAATCCCCCATCCTGGATAAATGTGATGCATACTATGTAAAACACTTCGAGTGGTTGCTAGACTAGAAAAACAAGATAGAAAAATACCATTTACTGCATAACATACCAGGCCACTCTGCACATTGCTGATCTTGATCTCTTCATCTCTCATCTTCTTACTGGTTCTCTCCAGTGCTGTAGAAGGGTCAGCCCTTTTGAGAGATCCGATGCACAATTATTCACTTGTCAACAATGGCTACAGCCCTCCGTCTTAGCAGAAACAACATTCTGTCTTTAAAAATGCAGCACAGACTAACAACCCTCAGCCGTCAAATATTTTGAATTACACCACCACCTGATTCTCCTGCTAATCCAGCTCCAAACTATTACTGCAAAGATGATAAAATTAAATATTTAGATCATAATATAGTGATGCATAGCTCAGGGGATTGGGTGGTTGTCTAATAACTAAGATTCGTGGTTCAATCCCCAGCCCCTGCAAAAAGTGTTTCAAAGTGTCCTTGACCAAGACACTGAACCTCTAACTGGTCAAGCCCTGAGATGGAATGGTGACATGTCCAGGGTGTCCAGGGCCCGCGCCTTTCGGCCAATGAGTGCTGGGATAGGATCCAGCATGACTCCATGACCTGATTTCAGATAAGCGGTTGATGATGGATGGATCTGTGGAAATATTATTCTGTCACACTCGTTCAACAATCATCTTTGGATTGTATGTTATCAATAAAAACTCACCTTTGAACTACCGAGTTTATTGTACAATCAGATTTGTTCACATATACAGGTCCATTTCATTGGATCGTGGAAACGGGCATCAAAATTAAAAAAAAACATATTACATAGCTAATATCACATACAGGGTGATATTGTAAGAGATCCATATAAACACCTTTTTCAAGAAGAAAAAGCAGCTCGGTCAGTTGTGGCTTGGCTCCAGAGTCAGAGCCCTTCATTTTGTAACAAGACAACACCATAGGTGTCTAAAAAGATTTTTCCAAGTCGCATCAAAATATTTACATTTATAAAATATTTAAAAATTCTATTGAATGACAGGAGAATGGTTGACTACAGAAAGACTGGAAGGACACAGAGATGGACCATAATAACACAAAGAAGACAGGACATATTACTGATGCCAAAGACTGGTCAGAATGTGGAAGAGGGTGTCAATGTTATCCAAAAACTGTGTGTGTCCAGCACACACAAACACTCATCCAAGTAGACGCACGCACACGCAGTCCCTGAAGAGAAATGTGGAGAAAGGATGTTGGAGACCCTGGCTGGCTGCATTCTTGTAAAAGTTGAATTAGTGATCGGGCATGCACCAAACACATGGTAGAGATGGACAGAGGATAAAGAGAGGGAGAAACGGATTAGTGACAGACAAGATAACAACAAAAAAACAACTTTTTGGGTCTCCTGGGCACAGTGAACATCCAAATCCAATACTCCACTAGACTGTCACTTTGTTACCAGCCCACTAAAGTTTCAGAATATGGTAGAGCCTATGAGTGATGGCTTGTTCACTGCTAAAGTGACTGGTTGAAAAAACTCGAGAGCCACCACAAAACATTCACCAGCATTTGGCAGGTGTCATCCTTCCATCCCAGGATGCCTTCACACTTCCTCACTTTCAAATGTCATATTTTCCCAGAGCCTTTTCCTGAGAAGTTTGAATATTTTGGGGCTTGGTTAAAATTATCCATGCTGATCGTGGTTTCACAAAATAATTGCCACCATAGCCACATCACTCTACACCTCCAGAATACTCTTGACAACAGCAGGAGAAATAACAGTGGGACCCATGACTACAGCAACTAAGTAAACTGTCACATGTATAGTGGGACTGAAATAGCTTTTCCACAGAAAGCCTTTCCAGATAAGTTTCTGACTCACAGAGAATTCCAGGTGAAGAAGTGTCCATAGTCACTTTTGATGTTTTCCAAATTTCCAAGAACTGCACAGAACCATGCCAGCCTGGTAAGACTCATAGAGAAATAGGATGGAAGGTGATGCTAGGAGCATTTCCATACACACACAGCCAGGCTTCCTCCAAAGAACATGTAAAGCAGGTTCTTGACCTCATGTGTGACCTCAAAGCCAAAACCCTCGCCTATCACCACATGCCATGAGCTGCCAAATTTCTTGTCCATGGACTCCTTGATCATCTTTGCTGCACTCTGACAAACAAAATAGAATAAACAGAGATCACAGATTAAAATGTGAAAACAATACAAGATTCGTTTCTTTGCCATGAGGAATTATATACATGTCCCGTAATCTTACTGACATACCCACCATGTCTACATTAGCTGACTCATTCAGGAGTACTTACAATAATTTACATGGTATAATGGTGTAAAGAAAAAATACAAGACAATTACATTAACGGGATGCTCAATTGTCCTTTCTGAAGGATATCATTTTCTTGAATCTAGTTTCTTAACTTTTTCATATAACACAACCAAAGAAAAAACACAAGTCGCCTTTAATACATTGGAAAGACTGTGAATTGAAATGGTAACACACACACACACGCACACACACACGCACATACCTCATTGTTGGTGGCAAACTTCTCACAAGCGGTTACACAGAGTTCCATAGTCTCAACCCTCATTTCTTCAGGCATGTCTGTGTGCTAAAGAAATAAACATACTTGGGAATCAATCAGGTGACTTGTAATTTATCTTTAAATCAGGTAATTAACTAAAAATGAATTTTGCTGGAACTTTTAAGTCCAGTGGCTTTGATTTTCTCAACCACATTCATGTCACGCATGCAACATCTCAGTCACCCTAACCCTAACCCTAACCCTAAGCAAGGATTTGAACCTGGGGCCTTCTTGGAGTGACGGAACACTTCTTGCGAGTGCACCACCATGCCCATTATAAACAGCACATATGAAAGAACCACTCATTGCAGAGCATCATCTTATCACAACTTCAATAGAATACTGATTTTTTTTTTAACCACTGTCGAAAACTGTATAGAAATGCAACCTCTGGGCACATCCTTTAGGACATTATACCCTTATGAGAGGGAAGCTGTGCAGCCTCTTGTAATCGGCCTCTTCCCTCTTGCTGTCCGCCGTGTCAGCCATTCCGTCTCAGTCCTGGAAATAGGAAATGACATCACACCATTAGTAAACTAGCAAGCCGGCGACCCCAAAATAGCTTCCTCGGTTTGTGTTAGCAGATGTGTTTTCACTTCGAGTGACATTTGACGATCAGCCAAGCCAGTGTTGGCCTGTCAGAGAGATGATCAACAAAACACAATCTAACGTCACCCTGCTTCAGACGAGTCCAACCCTTCTCAACGCTGGGCCGTTTTTAATCATATGACAATCAGTAGCTTAGCTTATTTCTATAAGAAAAGACAGTTCCTATATTCTCTGAAAATATACCAATATCTCTGGTTCTTGTTTATTTGATGGAGGCTTAATTAACCTCGAAGTAATCTTCCTCTCATATTTAGGATAACTGCACCTAACGACGGCTAACTGATTAGCTTAGGCAGCAAAACAGTTGACAGTGCCGAGTTGATGTTTTGCATTGCTGCTTGAAAGCACTAAAATTGACTGAACAAGAACACGTTACATTCTTAACGTTTATGAAATGCAGCGTTAAGGTTATTTACACGTAAACCTAATTAAATGTTACTTACGTTTACTGTTTGCTCAGCCGAAGTTTATTCCACTGTCAGCCCGGTTGTTAAGGAGACGTTCTTAACCAACCAGACGCTTTGGTGCTGGCTAGCCCCGCCCTCCCACTGTTAAACGTCATCTCCCATTGGTCTATGGTTTGTCATTCAATCATGCAGCAATAAAGGTTCCGAAACCCCTCTGATGTCATACACAGAACCAAACCAGACAAAAACTAATACAGACATGATGGATGGATGGATGGATGGATGGATGGATGGATGGATGGATGGATGGATGGATAAATAGATAGAAGGGTATCTGGTCTTAGTCCCCTGTACTCAGTTAAATGTAAAGATAGATTAAAAAGTACTTTAAGTTGTCGCTAGACTAGAAAAGCACCATATGAAAATGAATCGTTTGCCATCTACCATAAATTGACGTATGGATTGATAAGTCTTTATTCCTCTGAATGAGTCTGACCTATATCGTTCCTGAAACATCTGGAGAGAAACCTCGGATGGGTTGTTCTGACCCAGAAATAGTGGCTGGTAGAACACACACACACTCAATTGAAAAGAAACTACCCAGATAGACCACAACTACCCCCGATATATGAATTAGCTGTGATCCCATCCATCCATCATCCATCCATCATCCATCCATCCATCATCCATCCATCCATCAACTGCTTTTCCAAAGTCGAATCCCGGAGTCATCCAGGAGCCAATCCCAGCTGTCATTGGATGAAGCCGAGGAAACAGCCTTGAGAGGTCACCAATCCATCCTAGGGCTTGAGGATGCAGGGGTTCAGTGTCTTGCTCAAGGACACTTTGACCCACTCTCTGGAGGGGTGGGGATCAAACCACCAATGTTCTGATTACTAGACGACGGCTCTCCCTCCTGCTAGCGTGATAGGAATCAAATCCATCGATCATCATCATGCCAGAGTATCGTTTCATTACTGTAGTAATGCTGCTCTATCGAGGAATGGCTCCCGACTCACCCGCTGTGTAACACCGCTCATACACCACACGGATTTATTGGTTCTCAAAACAAAGACTGTGGTTTGGTTTTGGATTAGAGGGGATTATCAACCCTAGGAGAAGACAACAGATAGATCACATGGTAATCTCACTCTCTCGCTCAATCTGTCTGAGTTCACACCCTCATCCAATGTGAGTGTGTGTGTGCATGTGTGTGCATGTGTGTGTGCGTTGCTCCAAGATGACTTTGTCTCATTTTCAAAGAAGACTCCCCACTGGGGCAAACCCAACAAGGGCGAACGGTGAGAGAAGGAAACCTCTGAGAGGAGGAGCAGACCGCACAGGGCAGTCGATGGGAGATCCTGAGGGGACGGTTCATCGGGAGAGGAGTGGAGACGGGCACAGGAGGTCACAGTGCCTGAGATGAGAGACCGGGCTTGGAATGTTGTGGAGGATACCGACACAGGGAACGCAACGCCTGAGTGAGGGTGTCCCCTGTCTTTTGTCAGCCGGCTCAGAGGCCGACTCCACCAGGCACACATGGACATGGACATGTGGTGTCATGGTGATGTGAGGGAAGAGAGCCC
>OMLC01097328.1:0-11243 GCA_900302585.1 Regalecus glesne
ACCTCCAGGGACACACACAGAACACAGCAAAACTGTATATGAGATTTTTCTGTTGTTCAAGACTGATTCATATCAACTTCCAACAGATTACATCAGAAATGGAAAAGTGAGATTTCAAATCTTGGAAACTTGACTTGGTCACTTACACGCATACTTGGATATAAATGTAGAAAATACTAAATCATGTACATTTTGCAAGAAAAGAGAAAAATGTAGACAGTTCGGTTCTAAAAAGTGGAGGCAAACATGTTTTCAGTTCACTCTTCCAGTGGTGTACCAGTAAAACATAGCAATAAAAACTTGTTCACCACTCTAGACATGGATGGCATGCCATTTGTCCTCAATTATGTGGAGTTGTTCTGGACTAAAGACATCAGGCCTAAAACACAGAGCTATCATCTGTAAATTGTGTTGCCTGACTCGTCGGTGTAGATGGGAAAACTAATGATCTATTATTCTACGAGTTTGCACCCCTTCATGCACTCGTGGTCTGCCACTTGCTATTCTCCGGGATACCAGTAGGTATGTGAAAATAATGTGTGTGCATCTTTCTATGAAAAATACTGAACAATACCTTTTAAAGCAACAGTAGACAACATTTTTTGCTTCATCATTATGAAGTAAACGTTGATTGAAAAGTGTAATAGCTATAGAGTGATAACACTATTTGGAATTTGGCTGGTTCTTTATAAACCTCACTTTCATACGGCAATTCTGTCAGCCACTGGGTGCAATCTCACAGGAAAATGACAGCTTGACTTACAGCACAAAAGAAATCCATTATCCAATCCACAACCAAAATAGGAGGAGGATAGCACTTTTGTTTTCCACAGTAGTAGAAAGGGAGGATGGTGGAACAACCAAAATGACCACGAAAATCATCAGCCAAGAAAAAAAAGAACCCCATTGATGGAGGGGAAGGAGATTAACGGAAACAGGTAAAGCAAGAGGGGACCTCAGACTGGCATTGATTCCATGGAGTGAGCGCCAACGTTTTATCGGATCATGTTTCCCCGTCAAGATCCGCTTCAACCTGGTGAAAGCGTTTGTATGGAAATAGGCTAGCCATCAGTTACGATTAGGCCAAGGTTAGCATTAGGTAATGCTTAAGGTTAGGCTGACGTTAGGTTAAGGATACGTTAGGTTATGTAGGGGTCTTGGTGTGGTATTAAACTCTGGCTAGGGGGAGAAAGATCTCGACCGGGATGCAGAGTTCAACATAACACCGGAGACTTGATGGAGTTCTAAACTATAATTCAGTAGGGATTCTTTCTTCTGGATCAGTAGCAGAACCTGGCTACTTATTAATACTACCAGATGTTTTGTTCTGGCTTTATCATAGCACTGAGATCAGGGTTTCTAGGTAAAATTGGAATTCCTAAGGTTGGTTCTTGCTTTTAGCAATAGCCAGGCTGCTAATAAATGGAAAGCACGCCAGTTGTCTTAGTGTCAGTGGGCCAAACAACAATACTATTTGGAAATGCTGGGGTTGGCGGTTTGAAAAGTTGTCTACAGCCGCTTTAAGCTAGATACCACATCAATATAACATATACCTCCCTGCAGGGCTTGTATTCTGATGTTGTTCTCACATATTTGGGATTTACCCAGTCCTGATGGTTAAACTGTGGATAAAAATAGCCTAAAAATTACTCTGTCAACAGCTTGGGAGTAGCAAAATAAGCTATAGACACTGCAATGCCTGCTCACGGGAGGAAGTGACTGAGTCCATGACAAACTACTGCACTCCTATCCCCCTCCCAGACACAGAGAGAGGGAGAGAGGGAGAGAGGGAGAGAAAGAGAGGGAATGTGTCTGAACAGGAGTAGGGTGTCAAGAGGAGGGGGGCAGGAGAAACTAGGGGTGAAAACAAGGATAAATGCTAAAAAGAGAGGAGCATGTGATATAGAGGGTGGGAGGAGAGGGCGATAAAATAGAGCTAAGGCGTAGCGATGTCGAGGGAAGAAACAACCCCGCTGAGTAGCAAGAACCCCTCCCATAATCCCACTGCACTTCAGCTGAACCTCTCAAAGATGAGCAGGATAATATTCCTTCACTACCTCCTTCTCACCCTCTCTCCATTAAGTTCTCCCCTACCTAAGATCCCCTCCACTTCTCTCTCTCTCATTACTTCTTCCTGAACTTTATTCATCAGCCTTTCTTGTTTCTCCTCTAACCCCCCCCCACGAATGTGGAACAGGAAGTGGTATGTGGGTCACAGCCCATATGCTGAGATGTGTCTTTGGAGCAGAGGGTGGACCGACAGATAAGACCCACACAAATACAGACCAGCATATAGGAGGAGATACGTTTCTTGATGGGAGGGGGTCGTTACAAGCGTGTGTGTCTGTGCATGAACGAGCTGTACATACATGTACGTGCACATATGTCCAACCGCACGCTAGTGTGTGCACGTGACAAATACCAAGCTTTTGAAACACAAACATCGCTATGCTCAGCTGTCATCCTTGGCACGTGTCCCAAACAACATCGAGCGTTTAGTTTCTGAAACGCCTCAACTGGAAATGACCCCCCCCACGCCCTACCCCAACAAACGGAGAGAGAGAACACAAAGCCTGGCGTCATGTGAATATCCATGATATCTACGCTTTCCCCAAAATGTTTCTGTGAGCGTAGCCTCAAAGCATGTCTTCAGGAGAGAAGCAGGGGAAGCTTAAAGGAATGCGTAACCTTTACGGTGCTCGTTGGCTCCTTTTGGAGAAGCGTGTCTGGTGAGACTGTAGTTTTCCCATAGAGAACAGTCATCTCTGACCACAGTGGACTTAAGAGACAAACCTTGGACTTTTCGTTATAATGATTAGCCTAGATTAAAGGATCCATGTGACAGTCCTGATGATACAGTCATTCCTCTTCGGGGCGTCGTAGCGGAAAACGGTCAAGTGACATCGAGTGTGTATGTGAAGATTCTTCTGTGTCTCACTCAATTATTCATTCAGTTATGAGCAATGTGGGTGGGTGGTGCAGAGACAGGAGAGGGGCATTCAGCACCATCATCATCATCACCATTCTGAGATGGACGTTTGTAAGAAGGCTGAGACAAACACAACAGAAATGCCTTCTGGAACCTTTCTGAAATGATTTCAGGGGAGACAAGACCACGCGCGCGCACAGACACAAAAACACACACACACGCGCGCGCGCGCGGCAGGCACGTACCAATCCCTCAGGACTATCTTCTAAACTGTCGTTAGTGAACTGAAAATGGGTTTAATTCCTAACACAGAGTAAGCTTTGTGCCTGACCGGGGGTTAGGGGGGCTCAAAGCAAAAAAGGCTTTTGAGGTCTGAAACCTGTGACTATTTCTGGAGGGAAAAATATTAACACAAGGGACTTGAGTGAGCAGGGGTGAGGTACGGGGGTGGTGGTGAGGAAAACGGTTTGTTTTGGTGCTAACTTTTACAACCAGAGCTCAAATCAGGAATTAGAACCATTTTAGGTCTTAACATGCAATAAAAACCAAACTTGGGGCCATCTTGGGGATTCGCGGAACGTATAGTTAACGTAAAGCTGGAGTGGCGGCCTCTGCAGCAAAAAACTCCCCATTTTTGTGCAAGCACTAGATGTCAATAATGTTGCCAATGCCAACATAAACACACCAACAGGGAAATATCCAATATCCACATTTGTACAATTAAGCACCGCTTTCATACCAACACATTCATGGATACGCACACACGGATGGAAAAGTACACACACACACACACACACACACACACACATGGACACAGAATTAACAAATCTCAAATGCACACACAAAACATTCTGGTTTTGACTGACCTCTGTGACATCCATGACCTTGATGGCCGCCAGCTGTCCCGTCTTGACATGTCGACCCTGGAGATAAACAACACACAGAGAGAAATGGAAATATGAAACAACGGGTGGACATCTTTATAGCCAAATAACTGAAAAGTGTCAACCCTCAACAGTTTTCTACAGCTGCACAGTCTTGTGATCACCAACCCATAGCTTTACTTTTGATGTATGAATATAACTCAGCCCTGAGATGTTGATGAACTACATTTTCCTCTCTCAGTCCAAATGAGAGGAACCTTTGTGGCCAGATTAGAGTTTAGACAAAGCACAGTCTGTGTGAATTGTAGTAGTCAGGAATCAAAACAAAGCCTTTCCTGGCAGTACTTTAACAGGCTAAGATAACCTACAGAGTGACTCAGTACATCATAAGAGCCTAAACAACATTCAAAATAAGTCATTTCCCGCTCTACAGCAGCAGGCAGGGACGAGCAAGAGGCATCACGCCACAACGTGTCGTCATCAACCACTTTCAATTGTACTTGCTTGTGAGAATTCATTTTCAGTGTTTGACATAATCTCGAGGACAGAGTAAACTTCTAGTAACAAAAAACATCGAGTTTCCATCAGTTGACACAACTACAATAATCTCTCATTCCATATAACTCTAGGATGCTACATGTGCCCACAGACATGCCTGTCTTCATGCACGTGTCTGTAAATGGACTCATTTTTATATATAACGCTCTTCTAGTCTAACAAACACTCAAAGCGCTTTATAACGTATGGCTCGCATTTACCAAGCATGGGAATTGAGGTCGGATGCCCTTTCCTGACACCCCGAGATCGAACCTCAACATGTCTGACATGGAGGCCTGAGCTCTACCACTGAGCCACCATGTATGTCTGTGTTGTGTATTTCCATATGAGGCTGTTTTTATGTGTTTATCTACATCCATGATTACATCTACCTCCAAAATAACTGGGACTTACAAAAAGCCATCTAACTGCATGTGAGAGGCCAAATATAGCCTACGGCCATGTTGGAGATGTAATGATACCTTTCTCAATGGTTTTTTTTTCAACCAAAGACTAAGAAAAAAACATGAGGAAAAAAAAAGAGGCAGTACAGGTCACCTTTTAAAGACAGCAATACACAAAAAGCTGGTTTTAAACCTCCTCTTTACTCTTTACAACATAAACACAATACCGAAGTTACCGCCATTCAGTAACAATGCTAGCCACTTAGACTCACAATGACATCATGCTTTTACACAGGAAGGAACAGAATAGGAAAGGCAGGGGGGGTTGGTAGTTTACAGGAGCGGAGAGAGAAAATGTGTCTGCGAGTCCGTCTGGCCCTCCGGTGCTGCTGAGTGAGTGTATATGGATGGACACCCACACAGGCTGCCACATGTGTGTAGGTTTTGGAAGTGCATTTGTGTGTGTGTCAGTGAGAATGCTAAATAATAGGGTCTTCTTTGCCTATAGGAGGAATACCAACACCTGAGAAGGACCAGACACCAGAACTCATCCTCTTTTTGTCTCAGTGAGATGGTGCAGTTCAGGAGCTAAATCACAGGGGGATTAACCCACTCTATTGCAACCGGGTAGGCATGGGGTGAGAGGGTTGATCAGGGAGGAAGAAGAAGAAGAAAGAAGAAGGATTCCCTTATCAGTCCCGCAAGGGGAAATTTTGGATTTCTCTGCATTTTTGACCCAACCTATTGTATAGGAGCAGTGAGCTGCCAACATATGTAGCTCTGGGAGCAGTTAGGGGTTCAGTGTCTTGCTCAAGAACACCTCAACATGCTGTATGCAGGACCGGGGATCGATCCTGCAACCTTCCGATTGCCAGACGACCGCTCTACCCACTGAGCTATGCCGCCCCTGGAACAACCAGGAGCTGAAGACATGAGAAATCATTTATGACAGAAAGAGTGGGAAGGTGTATGTGTGTATCTATCTGCATTGGCATGGTTTCTGCTTGCCGTAGCAGAGAGGGCCCAGGTATAAAGAATCCCTGGAGAGCAACAACCCACTCACAGAATAACAAAGGAGAAATGAGGAACTTTACCAATCAACACTATCCAAAAGTATTATCGCCATCTGATAAAAGCACATGTACTACTTGTACTCTAAGTTTTGATTGGCCAACAAAGTCAACATAAGCCCTTCTTATGCATACATAAGAAATAAGCATACCTTTCAAAACCAGTAGCCTTGTGACATCCTTAAACTGCCATGTTGAAAAAGAGAGGGGCTGAGTGTTTGCCAGCTGTGGCAAAGTATAAACAGCTGTCTGTGCCCTCATAGTTTCATAACTGAGGGCGTGTCAGTCACAAGCATCACCTATGTTGGGGTCCGACTACATGAATGAAGCCTGATTTTGATGGAAATTTGTCATTGCTGACACATTTCCAGCATCGGGCCCAGTTATGAACCATGGGAACAACAAAAAGGTGTCTCTACCCTGTGTAGTGTGACATAATGGAGGAAAACTGATGTGGCATCTGGGATGCCCCACAAAACTCAAAACTCCAACAAAAAGTCTAGAATGTCAGATTTTTTGGTATTTTCCCACCTAGTCTGACATATCCTATGACCAAAGGGATGATATAGTATGCTTTGGTGCACATATGTAAACATGGGAAAGTGAAATGAATAGTGCCGTTGCTGTCGGGTGAAACCAGAAACTGAGGGAAGGTTCGTTGAACAATTACAATACCCCTGCCTTTTTGACTTTTCCTCAAGGGAGGACCAAGACATGGCCACAAAAGATAAATCTTGGTGAGAAATAGTGGAACCAGTTCAGCAACCTAGTGTGTAGCTGGTTAAGCTATGCTAGGTTATCATTCCCCAATAGCACCTGCTGCAAAGGCGTCCATGAAAGTTTCGTTTTTGTTTTTTCCTCTTGTCTTTTTGGATCAGAGGACTGTGAGCATCACACATAGTGTGTCTGTAGCCACGATTAGCGATTTATTGACCCTGATCCTTGAGGATCGATGAACTGCAAGATGCAAGATCATGAAAGGCAGCATAATATGATTGATTGGGGTCATACGTGTGTGTGTAGTGGTACCAGTCTTCCCGGCCAAGACATGGCAAGAATTTATGGCAATAGATTGGCTAATTTGACATTGTGACCATCGTGAAAGATAAAAATATTGTGTGGTCTGGGGGTCTACAACATTTTTGATGTCCCATGGCACTAAACGTTTCAAGAAACACCACAGACTGGAGTGCCAGTTCATTGTCATGTTGAGCAATTATCCATTTACTGCTGCTGCTAGTCTCCCTGTTTATATACTAAGGTCCATTTTTACATGTGAAGATCAGTGCCCATATCGTGGATGTGGACACTGATTTAGATGGAGCTTGGGGGATTAAGGCTAGATGCCTTTTCTGACACCCCAAGGTGGGATCAAACCAGCAACATCTGGATCATTAGTTCCCAATAGCGCACTCTACTACTGAGCTACTACGGCCTCCTCCCAGTTTAGATTCTGCACGTCAAAAGTTCTGCACTACACACACACACAAACATTATTATTTGTGCAAACATATTAAAATTATTATGGCAAAAGAGAATTAATTCCATTTTAACGATTTAGTGAGACCCTTCCTTATTGGTTGCACTATCTAATCACCACCACTACATGTAGAATATCATTTACATCAACACTCTTGTTTAGAGCCACACTCAAGAGTTTGCTGGTGCCTTAAATTTTCCCCCAAATCTGTAATCCACCTTGACAGTTCTCACAGAATCATTTGTCTAGTAATCCATGAAACGTGACCTGCAAACTGCTGAGGAAAGCCTCCTTGATATAATCACCATGGAAGAATGGCTTTCCATGTTAAGCAATACACTGCATGGCATTATAGCTGCCCTCTGTAGCTTGGTTTTTAGCACCACAGAGGGTTTGTAAACAGGCTGTTTTGCTTCCCATGCTGAGCCACTACCCTCTTGATTGTTTCAACTTCATCAGCCTCACCTTTGCCGTTTTTCTCGTGCCTCGTTTCAAAATGATTAGACAACTCTGCTTCTGCCATCGTCAGGTGTTCTTGACAAAATGCAAAGGGAAAGCTAGCTAGCTATGCTACGTTTTCACGACAGCTGTAATGCTGTGCCGGTGGGCAGATCATAGGGAGTGTTAGGAGGGGTGTGAAAGACCACGTCGACTGTGTGTGTGCCCTCTTGCCGTCAAAAACGATAGTGTATAGTGTATACTAATGTATACTAATTATATCTATATTATTTTAAATTGAACCATTCCTTTAACTCACAATAAATCTATATTTTGTCATAAAATATTTTATGGAAAAAGCATATTCAAATAATGTTGTTATTGAATTGCGCAATGTGCCCACTATAACAGCCCTGCACCAACCATGAGCATGGATGCCATAGGTCACCCACTCCTGGTGCAGTCTGATCTCACTATATAGTCAAGTACAGGATATAGTACTTAAATCAGAATCTGTGTGTGTATGTGTGTGTGCCGACTAGGGCATGCGAGTGAAAATACTTGTATGCTGCCTCATCAGCAATACATACTGTCTGTTATATTCTCTGCAGGGGTAAATGAATGAAATGCGTGAGAGGAGGAGCAAAAGATTGAGCAAGGGAGATCATGTGAGACTGAGCGAGAGAGAGAAAAATCCATGTTGGCTGTGCTTTCATGGGGTAGGGTGCATTTGTCCATTATGCACTAACGCACAAGACTTTGGCATTAGTCTAGGCTTGTGTGCGTGTGTGTGTGCCTGTAGGTGTGCATGCATGTGTGTTGGCTCATTGCTCCTTAGCCAAAGAGGCCAGATGACCTCCATCAGCCTCCATTAAATTCCAGCATCCATCTAACACAGGCATGGCTGTCCATTATACTGCTCCCGCTGACTCATCCATTTCATTCTTTTGCCCCCCCACACACACACGCACGCACGCACACAGTTTGTTTGTGGGCATGAATGCAGTCATAACTGCTCATAGAAATATGGGCTATAGAGGTTCCACATACATACCTCATATTGATGACAAACTAGGAGGACCAACAGCAGTAAAGTTACCACACTTGATATCAGCACGCATGACTTGCACACAAACAGATGTGACCATATCCTTTCATATGCATTTAGAATTACCCAAATAAACTGACTGCTGTACAGAACACAGACTGACATAGTCAAAACATGGGGAAAATCACAGCAATAACTGGATAACTGGACGACTGGGAGTTTAAAAAAATAGCACAAAGCTTGTTAAAAAAAAACCATGGCGGTTTGTTTTAGAGATGTTGTTTTCAGTCAAACGGTTCAACAAACACTAGAAGAGAAAAGCTCCCACGCGGTCAGACAGGCATTCACACCTCAAAACACAACAAACGGGTATTTAAAGCTTCTAAATGAAATACAATTGCATGTACAATATACATGCAATTGTAGTCAGTCTGTGCCAGACTGAATAATACTCAGTCTGGCCTCATTCAATCACCTTAAGATTTGGTATAACAGATTTTCACCTTCTATAGGGCCTCCTCGGGTTTTTGCTGGTTTAAGTGAACAGAAGGTGCAATGGGGAGAATGACAGAGAGACTAACAGAGAAAGAGAGAGAACACCGACCAGTCTAACTAGGGGAGGACCCAGAGAGCTGTAAATTAGCAGCAGCCTATATTGCTGCCTTCCATAAAGTGAGGGACAGTCAGCTGACGTGTGGTATTGTATTTAACGGTTTATTTGTTTTGCACTTTATTCTTTGCTGTGCTATGTTAATGTGTGGCAGTGTGTTAGCTTGAGATGTGTTTTCTAGTTCATGTTTAGCTTTTCAACTTTTAAATGCTTGGTTTGGCAACATGTGCTCGCGTTACATCATGCCCATAAAGCCATTTGGATTGTGTTTGAGAGAGACAGATACAAAGAGGGGATAGAGTAGAAATTGGATTGTGAAAAAGGGTGAGATGGTGGTGATAGCATAAAGAGATAAGAAATAGTGGGAGAGAAAGAGAGAGACTAGATGAAAAGGAGAGAGGAGGAAGAAAGAAAGAGGAGGAAGGGAAGGAGAGGTTATGGGCCAAAAAGATTTCTTTTCTGCTGATGAAGCAGTTCTTTTCAACAGTGTCTAGGGAAGGAAGAGTATGTCTACTGGCCTTTATTGAGCTGCATAAGGCTCTCTCTCTCTCTCATATCTTGTTGTTATGAATCGAGTGATGTATAAATTGAAGTGTTTCCATGTTTGTATGCATGGGTGCTTTAAATGCTCACAGAACCGAGACATGATATAGGTATGAAGATCTGTGTATTCAAACCACATACGTGTGTGTAATTACTGTAGGACTCCTGCCTGGTGGTTAAAATGATGACATCATCTTCTCTGGTTCCTTTATTCAGAGGAACTGCCTTACAGGCCTCTCTCTCTCTCTCTCTCTCTCTCGACAAAAGGATGAGAGCCGCGATGGACAGAAAGAGTGAGTAAAGAGTTCTTATGTCTGCATGAGGCAAGGGATGAATAGAATTATCAGTTGATGGCAAAAGGATACTGAAAAGGCACTGCTCTCAAACCATGAACAGGGTGGATCCCATAATTACAACATCCAAGGTAGCCAACTAAATCTACCACACAAATTGATGGTTGTCATAGCTAAAATGGAAATATCCAATAGCTTCAATCACTAACTGGATTTGTGATCAGCCAGCTTTCCTTTGAGCAAGACATGAGCTGAAAACAGAGGTAAAGTCTAAACCTGACGTCATGTTAAAGAGGTGACCAGTTTCTATCGAGCTCCTTGTTGTATTTACCACAGAGCCAGACTTGACCACATCTCCTCTCTTCTGCTAGGACTATTCCTTTGACTCATCCACATGTGAGACTCATTCCCCACTCCAACATATTCTACCCACTTGCTTCACAAACACCATAACATATTTTAATGACACACACAAACCCCCCCAAACATCCTTTCCTTATTCTCTCATCCTACTCTCCCACGGCTACTGACTGCTGCCTCCAGATGTCTGCCCTTGATATGTCCTCGGTCAGGTTGTTCGGGATGGATTTCCTCGCACTTAACCGACATGGGTGTGCCACGCCACGTGGAGTGTCCACCATGTTGCTAAAGAGAATGTTAAGGTTTTCTTGAAAGGAGGGGGGGGGTGTTGAGATGATATGAGAGATAGTGGATATCGTGACATTACAGGTCATCAGCATCATTTTTGATTTTCTTATCAAGGGTCACCCTGATCACACCATTCTATCTATCTATCAATCTATAACTGAAAACGGTCCAAGAGAAGGAAAGGACAAATAAAAGTTTCTGACACTCCCGAGAGATCTGATCTTTTTCAAAGCCTTACAAGGACCAAACCTTTCTCGGTTAAACAAACATCATGACACATATCTGAAAAAACGGAAGAGCAGATAAAATAGGAAACAGAAGAAGAAAAAAGGAAGTCTAACTTTTTTGATGAATACATC
>OMLC01097330.1:0-10667 GCA_900302585.1 Regalecus glesne
CCTGCTGCATCTCTCCTCAGCAGGAGGGAGAGACCAAAACTCCTATGTGTGTGCATGTACGTACACATACACATACTTATTACGTCTGGAGTCCTTTTCTTTTCAGGACCAGTGGTCCTCATGGGATGTGTCCAGGCACAGTGAGGCAAAACCTCACTCCTGACATCCTGGGAAGGGGTAAAGTGTGGTTCGTGGCTAGGCTAAGGTTAGGGCTAGACATGGATCAGTTATGGTTAGGCTGTCCATAGTGAATGGAAGCCAATGCCATGTCCTGTAAGGAAAGCCGAGATGGCCTGTGTGTGTTTGCATGTGTGAGAGAGGGTGAAGTTTCAGTTCTACCTCAATATTTGGCTTCACGTACGCTGAAAGTGATTCAGCTCGAGGACCTTAAGTCCTGTTAATCGGCTCAAAAAGGATTAGAGAGAAGAAATCCTGCAACAGCTGTTCATCATCTACTTCTTCAACATTCCCCGACATCATCAGGAACAGAACAACAAGGTTGGTACTCCAGGACGGAGCTTCATACATGTTTTGTGGATGCTTAATAGATCCACTCTACTGAACAGGAAACAACACAGAGTTAAACCAAGTGCCTGCGAGTATAAATCAAATCCTTAAATCATCTGGCCTCCACACCAGTTTTCCCCTCTGGATTCTGGACATCAGATGTGGAGCCTGCCGCCTAGTGGTAGCGGGTGGAGCAACAGGAGCCTTGCTTTTCAACCATGATGGAAGGAGAACGTGAATGTGGTGACCAGGAGAGCTGGACTGTGTGATGGATATTGGCCTACAGCCCAGGAGAGAAGTTAGTTGTTTACCCAAGCATGGGTCAATGTGAAGAAGTCATTGTAAAGCACTTTGAGTGGTTGCTAGACTAGGGAAGTGCTCAATGTCTTGTTTTTTCCATGTTGTCTTTACTCACATTGTTCATGATTGTATGTGAAGCACTTTGTAACCATGGGTTTTAAAAGTCCTACAGGAATAGACTTATTTAGATCAAATGAGTCCATTTACCATTTACACAGCTTCCTCAGCAACAAACCATGAACAGCCAGAGTGGGCTCAGAAACGTCCTCCACAAGAGCCCCTCCCCCATACGGAGTCCTCAGAGGACACTGCCACCCTGGCACTCCTACATGACAACACAATGTGATCATGTGGTTCTCCACTTCACAAGATGGTGCCGAGATACCATCTACATCTGGAGGTCAAGACAAAAGGGCTGCTCATTACCGACCTTAATTCTCACAGTTCAGTTCACAGCCCTTCACTCACCCACAACAAGACGTGAACGGTCAACTGCTCCTGGTACCTTGGACTCACTCTGCACAACGAACTCTGTTTGGACCAATACACCACTGATATTGATAAATGCTGCCAGAAAAGATCACCTGTAGAGTGAAAACAAACGTGAGCAGTGCACGTGAAAAAGTGTTGACATAGTGAGCCAACTCAGCAGATTGGGAAAACACAGCAGAATATACCAGTGAGGACAGTTGGAAAATCACAGGTGGAGGCCACACCTTGGACTCGGGCGTAGCAGGTTCGTATTCCACCGCGTAGCTCGCTACATGTGAGGCATTCATTGCAAAGCGCTCTGAGTGGTCACTGGACTAGAATAGGGGAATATAAGAACAAGTCCATTTACCATATGAAATGACCAAAAGAGTAACAGGAGAGGAGAGCGACAGATAAAACCACATGCCATCATCCTGTAGCTTCACTCAAGGCCATTGTGCTTGATGGTCTGAATCTTGTGTAGTTCTGAAAGGTGAGATCAGGGGAGAAAAACTGGAGACAGGGCACACTCAGGTGCCTGTCCTTAATAAGTGCCATTAAGCCTTAATCAAATCTGATGATGCTGCAAACAATCTTGAACCCTGTGCGATGGTCTGGCAAAGCAACTGCCACAGCCCTGTCATTTGTAAAGTCAAGGCACTTTGTGTCGAGCCTCACCTTCTCTTGCTGCTCAACAAAGACACAATAGAGCCTATACTACTTCACTGGTCCCTGTCTCCTCACTACTGAAATAAAAAAAAACTTTATAAACTCCAAGGTTTCTGCCTCTGAGAGGTGACTTCAACATGCTTCCTCAGGCTTGTCCGTGGCTGGTGGCATTACTCCTGTACTGAGCACAGCCGCTAAACAGGGTGACTGATGGGAGATCACTCTAGCATCTGACCCCGATATGAACCACGCTGTGTCATTCTCCATTGTTTACTCTGAAACCAAACAACAAGCTGAATATGCAAACAACATGGAGGGCATGACTTCTATAAACCACACTACTCATCTCTCCTTCCACACCATCCCTCTGCATCCCTTTTAAGAGACAATCCTTCATTCCACTGTACACACAAGAACAGCCCTGCTACCTACATACAAAACACCGGGTTAGCAGCTATTGGCTAGCAGTGGGTAATATCTTCTTCTGTCTTTTTTTCTATGTATGTGAGCTGGGACGAGGCTGGGAGACTCGTGCTTGGGTGCCACTATGGTGGGTCAGGGCTACAATGCCTGGTTTGTTGTTCCCCGGCACTGGGGACAATTTATAACTTGTGATAGTTGGCTATAAAAATGTGTGTATCTAATGCCTCCTGATATAGTGTAGCTGCTTACATAGGTGACCTTTTCAAACACACAGACACATTCACCTCACCCACTGGAGCATGTCTCCACAAAGTCTCCATAAACCTCCAACACATGAAAAGTGAGAACTTTTTACCTCCAGGAATCACAATGCTGACATATCTGCCCTCCATCCCATAACATAGGAAGGTTCTGGAGGCACCAGGTGGGCTATAGGAGATCACAGCACATCTGAAGAAAGATACAGACATATTTGGATTACTGATCTTTCCATAACCCTACGTCTCAGTAGACGTGAGATGCTTATGGATGGAACTTTATAGGTCTTGTTTAGACATGAAGTGTTCTTTATGCTGAGGAATGGTGAGTCCCAATCTAGCAAAATACAAACAGAAGATTAGCTTAGAGGGGGTTCTTCCCTACGTCATAGTATCAGCTGGCCAAATAGGTTTTTATAAGGGAACGATATTCTTTTTTTTTAGATTAGATGCCTTTGGAACATTCTTAGTATTCCATCTACACCAGACTTGTATCAGAAGCAGTGCTCTCACTTGATGCTGGCATTCGACTGGGTGGAGTGGAGCTATCTTTTCTATAGATTTACATTTGACCGTAAATTGACATCCTTACATTACATTACATGACATGACAGGCATTTAGCAGACGCTCTCATCCAGAGCAATGTACAACAAGTGCATAGGGTCAAGGGACAAAGGATACTGGAGCAACACTAGAAGCTAGATAACAATCCTAGTGCCATCATAAGACTCCAACACAACATCAACTAAGAAACATAAACCTAAAATAAACCAACAAGAGTTCATGTGCCTACACCAAGCACATCAAAATCAAGAAGAGGAATAGGGCTAAAACTAGGAGTCAGAGGACTGGATGGGGAGGAGGAAAGGTACAGGTGGAAGAGATGAGTTTTTAATCTGCTCTTGGATGAAACTTCTATACATCTCTGATGGCTGCTGTGCACACTAACAATAATCTGCACAAAATACTTTTTTTTGCTCAAATTTGCAAATTTCCCCTATTATGATTAATAAAGGAATATTTCCTCTGAATATTTCATCTTAATCCAAGTAGTCAACCCTCCACGACACGTGGCTGCCCACCCCTTGCTATTCTACCTCCGCCTGGCATAACGTCAGACAGCTGATTGTTGTTTGACTTGATGGCTAAGATTTAGCTAAGATGCAAGACTACTGTCTGCCTAGCTCTGGGGTCAATGCTAACTGGAGATATCACGTTGTATGCTGCAATATGTCGATGGCTCACTGATTTAACGAGGAAAGTTAAGTAAGCTATTAGCTACCAGTTAGCTAAAACTGACAAAGCGTTGGCTTGCTAACTAGCAAGCTAACGTATATAAAGTCTCGACTTACCAATTTTTGTGCAGCTTCAAGTGCCAAGCGAAGTTTGACTTTGTGGTGTTGGTGCCGTAATCTCTGGACAGTATGCTCTGTAGACCAACCCTCTGTCTCCTCGCCTGCCAGTCTTCATCTGAGGGCGACTGTCCTTGATGTTGTTTCCCATCATGCCCCTGGTCCACTCCCCGGCTCTGTTCAATGACGTCTCAAGGTTTACATGTGCCATGATTGGCTGTCTGACTGGATGAGGGTGGGCCTTAGGTTGCTGATGTCATCAAAGTCACAGTTTCTGCTCACAGGCCACGCCTCCTGGTTTAGTAGATGGATTTAATTGTATGCAGCGCTCCTCTAACTCACCTCTGGGCTTCCACAAACTGATCGATTGTGTTTTTATGGGTTTGGCAATGGAAGGGAGGCTCTCAAGCCTTTCTGAGTCATATTGCTCAAGTCCAAGTGACTTCACGAGTCATTGGTTTCGAGTTGCGAGTCTTCCGTGATGTTCACAAGTGAAGTCATACGATTAGTACCTGAATTCCATGTTAAGTGACTCGGTTCCACACATCCTCCATTCAAAGTTTGGAGGGCTTTCTCTCTTAAACCCTGCCTACCAGTTCCAGTCCCACTCCCCATTGAAAAGCTACAGTGGAGGCACATCTTGATAACAGGGGTACTTGGTCGTGACCTGCTGTGTATGAGCTCCATACTGAGAGACAGTATGACATCAAACCTGACTGGCGTTTGCATCTGCTCAGGATTCCTTCCACCTTGACTAAAGCCCCGCTTCAGGCTGAGGAACTGTAGCCCCGACGCTTGATGCAGCCACCACCACCACACTCCGGTGTGGGTGAGCTGTTCTTCTAGTGATGTGCTGTGTTGCTTCAGGGCCAGAGACAAGTTCAGCCCTGGTCTCTCCACAGGGCTTTGGGAGACTGGATGTATCTTTTTCCCAAAGCTCAGGCAGATTTGGTGTTTAGTTGTTGGTTTGTGTCAGTGTGTGAACAGGCCTCTGTCTTGCCACCCTGCCCCAGAGCCTCATACATATGAAGAATAGTGGAGATTGTTGTCACATGCAGGGAGCATCCAGTACTTGCCAAAAAACCCTGCAGCTCCTTTCATGCTGCCAGAGGCCTCTTGGCAGCCTCCCCGACCAGTGTCCTCCTCGTCTTCTCATCAACAGTGGAGGGATGTTCTCGTTAATATCACTGTTGTCCCATGTTTCCTGCCCCTGTTCGTCTTCACTGTGCACCATCGTATATCTAATGCCTTGGACCACTCGTGATCAAGAACCTTAAAACAATGAGGTCTTGTTCATGCTTTGTAAGCTCTTTGTGGACCAGTTGGATGCAAGCATGAAGATGGCATGGACCTCCCACAGCCACAGCTGAACTTTACATGGGATTGATCATGGTCTCTGAACACAGGCCCACCCTCGTATCCAAGGGTGTGCACACTCATGCGGCCTGGTCATTGTAAGGTTCCTCCTCTTAAACCGTCTCTGAGTGTTTGTCACTTTGTTTTCGCAGGCTATGGACAGTCTATTTCTGCTGTACACGTAGGACCTCGATATTCAGGGCCTTTGAAAATTAATTTTTAAAAGGCTCCTCCCGTGACTCTATGAGCAGAATACTCTCTTTTGTTGGACATAGTGATCAAAAGGCAATGCAGAATCTAATCAGATCACATGGGTGGGGGCTACAAATCAGTCTGGGTGCTGCATGCAGACTGGCATCAATATGGAGCCATTTACACGTGAGGTGGGTGAGGATTTGACATGCACGAGACCGCTGACATGGAGTCTAACCTCCATCCCACACCAACAGCTGATGAGCAGCAAGGAGTTATAGAACCATCATGAGCTTAAGTTGGGTCATATGTTTTCATTTTGACCTTTTTCTGTCTATCCGTTCAAACTGCCGCTTACGTGAACAAGTCGTGAAATGTGTGTGGCCATAGTCTGTGATCTCTACACAGGAGTGTCACCTTGAAGGATGGTCTAAACGTTCTACGGAATAAAAAGAAGTGACTCTCTTTCTGTGTATTTCTGTTTGTGTCCATGGGGGGAAAATTCCCCAAAGTATGGCAGCCTTGTCCGTTTGTGTGGCCTGGGCTAACTTGGAGTTTGTGGTGTGGTTCATTGATGCCCAGGGCAAGCTAGACCTCTGCTGTGGCCCTCTACATATCACTAATGCCTCTGTCATCCTGCTTTACGATGGCTCCCTGCTCGTGGAGGTCAGAGTTCAGGTTAAGCAGGTGAAAGTAGGCAGGTAAGGAAGAGGGTCCCGGGATGAACTGGGACTAATGTTACATTTGACGAGAGCCTGTTACATGTGATGTGTCCTCCATGTGATGCAGCTGGCTTGTCATTCTTTGGGGCTGCAGATTCTGGGGGTGACCGTCCAATAAGCACGACAGTTCTTCTGCTGCTCCTTGTGTGGGCTTGGTTATCTTCTAACTGCTGATTCACCTTGCTGAGATTGAGTTGGCTTCAAAAGCTGCAACATCCCTGCAGCTCATCCTGGCATCCTCTTAATGGTCTATCATCTCTATGACAACAGTTAGGGATGGAGATATGGTGGCCAGATAATCGCGTTTATCAGCAACTTGGCCGGGATGCTTATGATGGCTTTTCCCACCATCTCTAGCTCACACATATTTTCCTTCACCTATGCAAAACTTAAAGTGGAGCGCGAGAGGCTCTGGAATGAGGATGGCCACTAAGCCAATTTTCCTCCATTGTCCCAAGCAGTTAGGGGGTTCAGTGTCTTGCTCAAGGACACTTTGACATGGATTTTGAAGGAAAAGGGATCAAACCACCGGTGTTACTATTGCTAGATGACTGCCCTACCTCCTGAGCTATGCTGCCTCCTATAACGATACATTCGTAGGTGAGACCGCTTGGACTACTAAAAATTTCTAGTTACAAATCTTATGTAAATGTAAATTTGCTATTTATTTAGTTTGATAATTTCATTCGTCACTTTGGAAACACCCTTCAACTTACAGTGTGTTCACCTCCAGTGTAGCATGCATATGATAAGGAATTCTGCACCGACTTCCAAAAGGATTGGTTTGACTTTCATGAGTCCGCTATCGTTCCTGCTATCTATTAAATTATTACGGGATGTTTTTTATATAATGTGACCTGTCCAGAGTGTTTCCCCCCCTTTCACCCAATGAATACCGTGATAGGCTCCAGCATGACTCCCCGCCCAGACTATGGATGGAAGATGGATGGATCTTTATGAAATCCTATTGTGGTTGAAAAGTATCACATGCTTCATTATATAATTAAAGAAAAGAAAAAGTAGCTGGGGGAAGAAAAAAGACAACATCTCTAACTGAGCATACATCAAGACAGTTCTAATGAATGCAGCTGGAATGACAGTGGCCTCCAACTTGGCCACCAGGGGTGAAGATATCACATGGACTGACTGTCATAGCATGAGCTGAAGTTAGCCGAGTGATATGTTGTCGAATGTGGGTTCTGGTCAAAGGGTGGCATCTGTGTGTATGTGTGACTCAGGGAATACTTTGTCCATCAGAGGGCAGACATGCTGCCCTTTTCATACAGCCGTCATGAACACCCAGGGACACAGAACACAAGTAGAGATGCAGTGCTTGTGGCTTATAGCTTACTATCATTGTGGTAGGCAAGCGACTGTGTATGTATTTAGTCAAACAATCTATAGATCCACAAATAGACAATAGGAACTGCAACAAAAGTAGGAAAATCTCCACGGGTTTGGTTCATGAGGGAAACGGTGACATAGGTCAAATTAAAGAAGACCATGTTATCTTCATGAACGCGGTACATTAATGAAGACCGACACAGCTGTGCCAGAGCAGAAAGCAGGAGTTAAGCCTCTGGTACACATAGAACATAATGGAAAACTAGCAAAGCCTGTAAAAGAGCTGAAAGCAGGCCAGGAGTTAATTCTGGACATAGGAAGTTTGCCCCGGAGGGGAGTCAGAGACTCCAAGAATACACCAGCAGACAATAAAAGAGGGCAGGGCTGGGCAGTGGAGAGAGGCAGTGGAGAGAGGCGAGGGGACAGAGGACAAAGAGATATGAAAGAGTAACAAATATACAACCCCATGTGTGTGTGTGCACACCGGTGCTGTGGTGCCGTCTGCTCTTTGGTGCTCCAATCGAGCCCGTAAGCAAACTCAGCAGGCATATCATTACAGAGCAATGGTCTGGCACAAACCCTGCTCTGCCCTGGAATGTCTACACCACAGACCCAGAAAACACACAAACAGGGTGCCTAGCGGAGCTCCGCCGGACTCGGAGCTCATTCCATTGTAAACAATTCCCTGCTACGTGTCAGATTCTCACTGAGGGAGTAATTTGGCTCAAACTACCCTCATCATGATGACCACCTCCCTGCCACCTCACTGTGGGCAGTCGAGCATGTTTGATCATGTTTGTTCCCAAGGCCCTGGACAGAACTAAGCTGTTTTAACTGACCGCTCCTCTCCCATGGATACTTTCTCACCCTGGTGCTTCTTTGTGTTGACCGAGACAAAAGGAGGAGCAGCTGATATGTAAGCTGGATTCACAGCTACAGTGTATGACGTCCACTGCACCATCAGTATGGTCTCCAGGTCAACCATTCTGCAGGCTGCCCTCGTCTGAGCTGCTGTTTAAGGCACCTCCCAGCGGCTGACGCAGAACTGTAGCAACTGACGTTCAATGACTTCATGGTGTCTTCCTCTGATATGGGGCAGGATGGCTCAGAAGCAGGTTGTTTATTAGTTGGAAAGTCCGTGGTTCAATCCCTGGCTCCTTCAGAAAGGATGTTAAAGAGTCCTTGAGCAAGACACTGAACCCCAAACGGGTCCCCGGGCACCGCAACTTCCTGCTGCACTACTCCTGTACAATAGGATGGGTTAAATGCTGAGGATGAATTTCATTGTAGGAATGAGCGCGCTCCCTTTGTCTAGTGTCCATCAGTCCCCATGCTGTGGGGATGGAGGGGACTTAGATGGAGCTTGAGGCGGCTTGAGGCTGGATCTCCCTCCTGATGTCTTGTGGTGGGTTTGAACCCACTGCCTCTGGTTCCTCAGTTTTCAAAGCACACTCTACCTCTGAGCTATCACAACCATAATACCCAACTACTACAGACACCCCAGTTTAGCTCATTACTGTGTTGATCACACACCTGATGCTGAACTGTTGACGTAACTTGCTACTATGTCCGATAGCAGCAACAAACGTGAGAAGTGATAAATAGCCTATTTAATGATAAGCATAATGTATTTGCACGATTTCGTTTAACAGACGATGCTATTCAAAGCAACATGCATTTGTGAGCCAGGTGCATTGATCAGAACTGATCCTAAGTCCACCGTTTGTCAACCAAAAACCCAACCATCGAACCACCAATACGCAGGGTATTCATAGGGTCGCCTATTAAAACGTCCTGTAAGCCTCATGGCAGCTCGGATGACGAGACGGTACTTGACTGGTTAGCTTGCCTGCCTTTGATGCGGACGTCCCGGGTTCGGTTCCCGCTGACCCCCCCACCGTACGCTACATTATTAAAAGATACATATACTCATATAATCATGTAAACTACATATATGACTCTGAAGGCAGTAAAACATGAATTAAAACGTACCTCGTCAAAGTAACAACCCTGTAGTTCACCTTATGAAACTCATGACCGTCTTTGTCCATATGGAAAGGTAAACGGGGAGATCTGCCCCCTCCCCAAACATCTTACTCAATGCCCCGTGTTGCAGCTTTAGTCCAACTACTCTCACGGTGACGAGACGCCTGACATGAGATCAGAGATGCTTCTGTAGTGAATAAAACAAAAAGGCTAACATGTTAGCCAGAGGCAGCGAAAGCTGCATACTCAGTTGCCCACAACAAACCCACTTCCTCTTCCGCTCTCAGAGCTCTGTGGGCAGCACAGCACCCAAACTACAGCGACCCCTGGTCCTCTGACCAGGTTACTACAGGTGTATATTAGCTGAAAGGAATGCGGTGGGATGCATTGTGGGTGGGAAGGAAGAGATGGACGCGGAGTCTAAAAAAGGAAAACGGGAATGCGTCAAAGAAAGGAGAAGACATGGAGAGGAATGGGATGCAGAACACAGCGAAGATTGAGGAAGGACAATAAGACGTGAGGAGGAGGAAGAATCAGTCATGCTCATGTCTATTATTAGATAAGAGACACCAGACTGAAGGTGAGAAGAGGAAAAAGAATCTACTTTAGCTCAGACATCATAGTTACAGAAAGATTCATGGACTTCGTCTTGTTGCCTCACATGTTCCCAGGCAACGGGACATGCAAATCAAACGCCCAATGCTCCCCGTTAAAGCACTCGGTGGTAGTGATGAATGGATGAATAACATGGCCAAGAGTACAAGCTCACCCACGAGTAGGCAGTACAGAAAAACAAAATTTATTACTAAAATTGTACAATATTTTACATATTACACATATACAGGGTAAGATAAAAGATCTTTGGCACTGCTGTCTGTTGATGATATAGTCAGAAAACAGGAGATAATGTATAAAAAGAAAAATATTCTCTGTAAAATCAAATATAAGTATAATGATTAATTTCCCTTTTGATTGATTTATCTATTCTATTTACACTTACTGTATCTATTTACATTGTGCTTGTTTATTTAGCAAACATTTGGTAACGGTAGCTGGGCAGAGAAACAACACACGCAGACCCAAAGAG
>OMLC01097331.1:0-10490 GCA_900302585.1 Regalecus glesne
GATTTTTTTCAGCATATTCTCTTATTGTTAGATTTTTCATTTTTCTCTCTCAAATGTCCCTTAGTTTAGTTGGCATCCTTTTCTTTATTAGCTTAAAAGTTAGCCTAGCCTAGTAGTTAGCTCTGTTGTATTAGCTCAGTTATATTTGCAGTCAAAGCAGTGCGGTTAAAGCACTGATGTTTGGTCATGGTTCATTAGTTACTGATAGCCTGTCTCTACTAGAGACATGTCCATGACTTAGAAATACTTTCAGCTAGGGTTACGACAAATGTGATGGGCACTCCAGATGGCTTTAGCCCCGATCCTGACAGATCCCATATTTTTCTGTCTTGACTGCGTGTCACTCAATTGTGTGATTGGAGATAGGGATTTTAGCGAGTATTTCTTTAACCACATCCGTGCCAATAATTTCGTGGCTTTGCAGGCAAGTAGCATGAATGTCTCTGCCACAGTGTGTGGCTATTTTTATTTGGCTATGAGTTCAGCAACTTGGTAGCTAGCTTTTAGAGCTCATTCACCTTTGTGGTTTCTCTCTTTAAAAGTTCCCTGTTTCTCAGTGTGTTCCCGCAAGCAAGCAAAAAAAATCCACGTTGTTGTTTTGAGGTGACGGGTGTTTTGTTTGGAGATGGCGTTTAAGCTTGCTTGGGACCATGGCACTGTTGGATAGCTTTTCCCCACACACCAAGCATAACCAAGTCAGTGCTGTTGGATCTCCAGTGAAATTAAATCTAAATGAAAGATAACTCTACCTGTATTAACTCGAGCTTACCATTTTTACTTTCTGTGGACCGCCATTTATACCAGGGCCTTCATCTTGGTCAGAATTCTGTCCACGGACCGGTTCAAAGTTTGAATTTCTCTCATTTCAAATATTTCTCCATCGCTATCACCGCTATCTCTCGCTTGTATGACTAATTCTATATTCTTGAATTAACAAGATCATCGGCTACCTGCCGCCACCCACTGACATGGAAAAGTATTTAATTACTCTCCCACCAACTACAGCGCAGGCACAGGCACTCAACCACAACAAATTATTTATTGTAACTAAAGAATATTTTTGGGACCAATTAAAGGAAATTGTATAATTTCCCACAGCACACCTGACGATCTCTCACAGCATATTAGTGTGCCGTGGCCCAGCGGTTGAGAATCACCGGCCCGGTATACAGGCCAGTTAGCTCTACTCTGTTAGAATTAGGGGATTTACAGACAGAGCAGAGTTGTAAAAGCAGTGGTGTGTGGTGAATGTTCCACAGTCATAGATAGGCTGTCTCTACTAGAGAGACATGTTCGTGACTAGGACGTGCTTTTGGCTAGGATTACATTAGATGTGACAACCACTCCAGATAGCTTTAGCCCCAAGCCTGACAGCAGGCCTGCCATTGTTAGTAATAGCTTAGCCTCAATTGGCAGATGCGATGGTTTGCCTCTGTTTACCAGCATGGGGGGAGGGGGGGGCTCACATTAACAAGCCACTGGTCTTGAGGCCTCCTCAGCAGTCACCTCTCCCGATTGTAAATCTGTTTTCACTCCTCACCAGCCCTGTAGGTAGTCTGGTCGGTCAGTGTGCTTCTCCGACTCCTGTCAACATTTTAAAACAATGGATGCTAGTGACAGAAGACTGCATTACCTGTAATATAAGATTACCTTTGCCAGCCATTGTTCGATGTTTACCTAGGGCCAAAGTGTCCAGCATAGAGGATAAGCTTAGAATTCTGTCATCACAAAGGGAGAACCATGGAACTCAGGCACAAAGCACCACTACTTTTAGAAATGTTTCTGTGTAGACTGTGACATAAGGGAGACAGACAACAGGGTGGCAGCAAGAAGTATCCGGTTTATTGAAAAGATTTCTGGATTAAACCAAAAAAAAAGAAATCAAATCACTGTTTGGTTTCTCCCACGGAACTGAGTAACGCTTACCAGATCCCAGTTCAAAGAGTCCCTGTCACTTGCGCAGCTCCTCAGATGACGACCAGCTCTCTCCAAAACTGATCCGGAAGAGAGTTTTCTCGCCGATGCACACTCTTAAGCCCAGCAGCCCCCCGGCATGTAAATCCACCAGAATGGAAAGCCACGTGGACACCGAGCACTCTGGAGGAGGAAGAAGAAAGTTCTGGCGCAGCTTCTAACCCAATTGTGCCTGCTGTCTGCAGAAATGAGAGAAAACAGCCGAAGGTCATAGCCTTTGCAGGTGGAGAGTCACGCATTGTCTTTATGCATGCTCAATAACCGAGGTTGGCAAATTGCAAAAAAATGTGAATCGATTCAACATCTTCCATCTGACTGAAGATGGACGTCAGATGGAAGATGTCACTTGTTTGAGTGACAAAACATTTCTAAATACATTTCTTATCCGGTTGAACCAATTCACTTTTTTTGTGATGCTTAAAGGAACATTGTTATTCATGTCGGCACTAATAATGTTAGGATGAAGTAATCAGAAATCACAAAAACTGGCATGGTCAGGACACTTGAGTTGGCCAGGAAGATGTGTCGGCATCAATAATTGTCTCTGGTCCCTTAAATGTGAGAGATAATGATTAGATTTATTTAGGCTCACCTCAATGAACCATTGGCTGGCTTGTTATAGTAAGGAACAGGGATTCGGATTTGTTGATAACTGGCTTCTTTCTGGGGCTGCCCTCACTTGCTGAGAAGAGTGAGGGGGGATTCTTCATTTAAGGGAAGGAAAAAAATAGTTTCAGCCATGTTTCATAGGACATAGGACATGGAGAGACACCCGGATGTTATTGTTATTCACTGTTTTTGAGGCATCCATTGCCACGATATTACCAGCAGACCTAGCTGCTGTGTTGGTTGGCTATGATGTTGTGCACCATAAAAGTAGCCATAAAGACAAGACCAGTAAAAGTAGCATATTTCCATCTTTTTTTGTGAGGACATGGGAGCATGAATACTTATGGCTCCATATGGAAGGCTGATGGTATTCACACAGCAAAGATCTGGCCCATGTGTGTGAGCTACGGTAGGAACTAAAAGTGTTTGTGACTAATGAGAGGTGTGATGACACAAAGCTGCTTGCAAGGGATGAGTGGTGTTGTATGGCTGGCCGACATGGCAGATATATTTCAGCATATGAACTGAACTGAACACACAAATGCAAGGGCGAAATGAAAACCTGCTCACAAGCACAGACCAAATTAATGGATACCATTCAAAGGTGCAGCTCTGGCAACAACATATATAAAGTGCCACACTAGAGATGTGCCCACCCACCCAGAAATGGCCGGGAGACGTCAACACGGCTGCACTGTGTGAGATAAAAGGTAAACTTCTGAAAACTCTTGAGGAGAAGTTGTCCTTTTATTTTCCTTCAGCCTCCACTGATTGTCTGGACTGGGTTAGGGGCCCGAACAGCTCAGCAGCAGTTTCTGGAGAGGAGATGACCGGCAGGAGCAGGAGGAACTAACTGAACTGAGACAAGACCGTGGTTTAAAGCTAAGCTTTGCTGATCTACCTTGGGGCAGTTTCTGGTCCACTGCTACTAAGGAGATCCTCATTCTGGCAAACGGCTATTTCAACATTGCTCCCATTTTCCACAACATATCTATGTGAGCTGAGCTCTTCAGTCATGACTGCTATAAAAACTAAAAACAGAGAGAGACTGAGAGCTGTTGAGGAAGAGCTTCATGTGTGTCTTTCTTCAGTTCCTGCCAGGATATCAGCTTTGTGTTCATCTGAACAGCCCCAGGTTTTACAATGAGTATAAATAAATTGAGAGACTATATTGTCATTATATGTGCCACATTAGGCCACAGAGTATCATTTCGTAGAAATGTGGTTGGTGGCGTGCCACCGGATTCTTTTTATATAAAAAATGTGCCGTGCCCCATACAAGGTTGAATAACATGGGACAAGGCTTCGCTTTAAGTGAGCAAATAAAATAATGCCTTCTAAAAGAAGAAATGCTTGAGAAAGAAAATTGAAAACATAACGATAAGTGAATGAGCTGAAAAGTATCATAATCAGTAAGAGCATTTCCAAAAAAAGATTCCCTTATCAGTGCCACAAGGGGAAATTTAGAATCTCTGCATTTCAACCCATCCTATTGTATAAGCACAGTGAGCTGCCCCCATATGGCGTGTAGGGAACAGTTCAGTGTCTTGCTCAAGGACACCTTGACATGATTTCCGTAGGACTGGGGATCGAATCTGCAACCTTACAACTGCCAGGCGACCGCTCTACCCACTGAGCTATGCCGCCCCTGAAGAGGTTAGAGTTGAGTATAGATAAGGGAGAATTAGATAGTACAGCAGTTAGTAATCACACCAAGCCAAGTTTCACACACCCGGTAGCGACGGAGATTGCTTCTGAGAAATAATGTTTGCCTCTTTCTTTTTTCACTCATAAACTTTACCATTTGAATCCCCGAGTGCAATCCAGACAATACACACACAACACACACACACACACACACACTTCCTCTCTCTGTAAAACAATTTTGCACAAACCAAAAATCTCTCAATCTTTCCTCTCTTCATTCAGAGTACACAAACGCAAGCACCTCTTCACACATCAGCAAAAAAAATAATTAAAAATTCCCCTCACAAGAGAGCACACACAGAGAGTACCCGAAATGTAAGAAGCCAGATGAGTAGATGGATGAGGACAAGGGGAATCTGAAAAGAAAAGGCCCTGCCACCAGCTGACTTTCTTTTAAGTCTGGGCACACAGAGGGGTCCTGTGTTTTGGGTGCGGAGATTTTGAGATGGATAGTACGGTTTAAGGACAATCTTACAGTATCTCCTGTTAAAGTAGCAGGAGTAGCCTATAGCCTAAAGCTGTAAGCTTTAACAAGGCTCTACATCATGTAATTAAATTAAATCAATTAACTTAGTTAACATTTTTTACAGCCATGAAAAGGAACAATGCAGTTTCCGTCCTGGTCTCCTGGTCACTGAACAACAGACCAGCGCTTCACTCACCCGAGGATCCTGGAGTATGCCCATCTGGTCGACAAGTGTTTTAAAGATCTTGAGAGGGCTTTTGACTGGATCCCACATGGGGCTTTAGTTACTCGGTAATATGACAGTTTTGATAGAAGAATTAAATAGAAACAATCTGTCAATGAAAATATGCCACTTCCCAGAGCCTATAATCTCTATTTTTCTCCATTCATCCATCCATCCATCCATCCATCGTCAACTGCTTATCCAAAATCAGGTCGCGGGGGAACTGGAGCCTATCTCCGTTCTCATTGGGTGAAAGGTGGGGTACACCCTGTATAGGTCGCCAGTCTCTCACAGGGCAGAGTAGTTAGGGGAACAGTGTCTTGCACAAGGACACATCGACACGCTTCTCTGCAGGAGCAGAGATGGAACCTGCAACCTTCTGATCGCCAGGCAACTGCTCTACCCACTGAACCATGCGGCCCCTTTTGCCCAAATCAAACTGTTCTAAATCCTTTACAATTGGTTCAAAATACAGCTGCTGCAATACTCACTAGAACTAAATGTGGATTTGACATCAGCCCTGTTTTTGCATCCCTCCATTAGCTGCCTATAAGAATCTGAATGCCCAACAAGGTTTTATTGATTACAGTTATAGCATTGCATGATCTTGGCCCCAGTTACGTAAATTTCAGATCTTCTCACTCCTCATTCTACCTTTGACCAATCTGATACTCAAACCTTGGTCATTTATCCATCCTTCACTCTAACTGCAAAACAAGGGTGACTGCATCTGTGCAGGTTTGTCCCCAAATCTCTAGATAATCTCCCCGTATCTGTTATTTTGTGGAATCTTTGACTGTTTTAAGCAGCTCTGATTGATATATGGTATATCAATCAAGTGACGGGGTGGATGATAGGCTGACGTCTATTTTTCTAATGCCATCCAATCTACACACACTACCTCTGCAATCGACTGGTAGATCGCAATCGACCTATTGAGCACCCCTGGTATAGGGGTTAGGTTGGATAAAAGATTCTAGGTTCACTAGTGACCCCTTCTGGGTCGTCCGGGTGCTGCAGTTAAGTGAATACTTACGAATACTTGACTAACACACCGAGCACACCAGACAGAATAATAATGATGATTTCCTCATTGGTCCCGCAAGTGGAAATTTGGATTTATCTTTATTTTTGACCCAATCTATTGTATAGGAGCAGTGAGGGGGCCAACATATGGCGCTCGGGGAGCAGTTCGGGGTTAAGTGTCCTGCTCAAGGACACTTCAACATGCTACAAGCAGGACCGGGGACCAATCCTGCAACCTTCCGATTGCCAGACGACCGCTCTACCCACTAAGCTATGCCGCCCCTATAGTTATGGCGCAGGAGATATCCTAGTAAAGGTCTAATTGTGAAAGCAAAGCAGAGTAGAAGTCAGGCAGAGGTCAGTACACAGCGGCAGCCATTTTCTGGTAAGAGTACCAAGTCACTAGGCTCATTGACAACAGCAGGGGCAGCCAAGCAGTTAAACAGGAGGAGGTAGAATATCTAAAGTGCAGAATCAACAGTCAAGATGAGTTCAGAGCAGGTAACCAGGAAGTCAGATAATTTGAAAAGGAACACTGGAACAGACTTAGAAAATCAATAATTTTCCCCTCTGTCTGTCGAAGATTGAAAGGAGGACACCAGGTACATACGCACAAATGGGAATTAGGACAAATAAGCCTCAGCTAGTGAGGCGCAGGAGGAGAGAGGGAGGCTGTGTGGTGGATAACCCAGACGTGGAGCTGGAAAGGCTGGCTGGCAGACAAAGAGAGCAATTAAGATGACATGAGAAGAAAAAAAATAATGGGGGCAGAAATGAGGGAGAAAGGAAATCAAGTAGTTTTAAAAGCTTCTCTAGCAAGAAAAAAGTGACAACCTCATATCAGTGAGCAGACAGAGACTGAATGGAGGAAAATGGAAGTGAGATGGGATTTGTTTCCTATTAAGAGAGCAAAAAAAGAGAGTGCGTAGTCCGTTTTTAAGTGTCATGGTTTTTCCCACATTGTGGGGGTGGACCCACACTTAGATACATAGATCTTGGGGCAATAAGGCCGGATGTCCTCCCTGACACTCTGTGATGGGTTTCAAGTCAAGTCAAGTCAAGTCAATTTTATTTGTATAGCGCCAAATCACAACAAAAGTTATCTCATGACACTTTACATATAGAGCAGGTAAAAGACCAAGCTCTTTGCGAAACCATGATTTACAGAGACCCAACAAACCCAATAACCTCTGGCTCGTCATTTCCTGAAGTGCACATTGTACTGCTGATCTACCACGGCCCTCACAGCAAGAACGAGAGGTCTGTTTTACATGTTACAATCAGTCCCCATGTTGTGGGGGTGGACACAGAATTAGCTGGAGCTTGGTGGATTAAGACCAGATGCCCTTCATGACGCTCTGTGGTGGGTTCAAACCCACAACCTCTGGCTAATCATTTCCTGAAGTGCCACTCTACTGCTGAGCTACTGTGGGCCCCACAACAAGAGAATAAAGGAAGTAAATGAGAAGAGAGAATGAAGGAGATCGTGGAAATAAGAGGATGCAGGAGAGAGAGCCAACTGCTGGAGAGAATTGTTTGAAAGAAAAAAAAAGATGACATGATAAAAGACAGTTTGGGGGGGGGGACTCATGGAGTGAGAGGGAAGTGGGACACATGAGAGGTTAAAGGAAGAGGGAGAGACAGAGTTAGCAAGGGAAGAAAATAGAGAGATAGAAGTAGTGAGGAGGAAAGGGGAAAAGTGGCAGGAGACTGACAGATAGACAGATGGGTTCAGGCAAAAGATAGGAGGAGGACTTGTAAAGGTGCACAGTTAATGATATCTTCGAAATCCGTTATCTAATTATTTTAAAATCTTACATTTGTTAGCAGATGATTTTGCAACGCTGTGGTGAAGCATTTGGATAGTCATAATGTTGAAGAAGTCTTCGATATCATTCTGGAATCCTTTAGTAACCAATGTTGAGTATTGTCTTGCTTTAGCTTGGATAGGATTTGATATATTTTAGCTCTAAAAGGCATGCTGCTTATGTCATCAGGCCGATTTTAATTGAGATAATAAAATTCAATCCATCCATCTATTGTCAACGGGTTATCCAATGCGAGGTCTCGGAGGAACTGGGGCCTATCTCAGTGCTCATTGGACAAAAGGCTGGAAAACATGCTGGATAGGTCAACAGTCCCTCACAGGTTAGAGCCTTTGAGGTGCTACAGCCCCGCTCAAACAACTACAACTGAAAGGGAGACAGACAAGAGGTGGTGGCAAGAGGAGGCAAATGTATTGAAAAAAACATGGATTACACAGGAAGCAAAAAAATCAGATTGCAGTAGGTGGTGTCTCATATGGAGCAGAACAGAGCAGACCAGTCGTCAGTCCAACAGTCCCTTGTCTAAAGCACAGCTTCTCGCATCCCGCAAGTTTTCTCTGCAGCAGCTCCGGAAAAAAAGAAGTCTTTCCAACGCTGAGCAGTTTTCCCACTAGGCGATTCCCTATCATAGGACACTACCAAGATCTAAATCACAAAAGACGGTGAATCAATTCACCATTTTTGTGATTCCCTTACCTGGATTATTGAGCATACATCAAGACACCAGGATGGAAAGAGTCCCAAATACCACTCACTTCTGGGGAAGGACATACAATGGGCTCTGGTGCAGCTATTCACCCCTAATGCCCCTCCTACCTGCAGACAAGGGAGAGAGGACAGCCAAAAGAAGAACCAGTGCAGCGAGAGGGGCGTAACCCCCCGGCCCCATAAATTATGATAATAAGTGTTCCCTTGTCAGTCACAGAACAGGAAATCCGCAATTCTCTGCATTTGACCCATCCTATTTTATAAGAGCAGTAGGCCTCTACCGTGTGGCCCCTGGGGAGCCATTGGGGGTTCAGTGTCTTACTCAAGGATTTCTTGACATGCTTTCTGCAGGACTGAGGATCAAACATGCAACCTTCCGATCACCAGGCAACCCCTCTACTCACTGAGCTATGCCACCCCTAAAACTACAAATATGGTTCCCACCAGGAATCTCAGTATACATCTAAATTGACATGTGACCTCTCCTAAAAGTAAACTTTAAAAAAAAACACTCACTTAGGGTTGCCTTTGCCTCAATGGCAGATGTTTGGTTGCAATGAAACACAAGAGACCAGTTTGTTCCACGGTAGGGTTGCTGAATGCGGAAATTCAGCAATTACTTGTCCACATCGAACCAGCCCAACATTCAGTTCCAAAAGTCACCCTTTGGATAAACTCAGAGGTCCTTCAAATGCTCCTGGTTCAAAGACTATCCATGGCTTGAGTGGGACTCAGATGTGAATGTAGAGAAGAAGCCTTAAATGGAGTAAAGGCTAGCTCCGGCACAAATTAAGTGCATGGTTTATAAGGAGGGGAATGTCTGTTTTCAGCTCAGACTGATCCAGTTGAACTGATTCACCTCTCTTTTGTGATCTCCCCACCTGGATTATTGAGCATGCTTCAAGACACTAATGTTAGCTTGTGCACCATCAGACCTATTGTAACGACTATAGGTTCATAAAGCTTACGCCCATAACGTTACACCATGCACTTAATTTGTGCCGGAGCTAGCCAAAGCAAGCTCAGGTACCTTCCAGTTTTGAACTGCTTGTGCCTATTTGTGTGGATCCGGCACCACTCATCGATTTATTCAAAAAAATCCTCCTATTTCCAAGCAATACTATCTGATCACATTAGATTAATCCATAAAAAGAAAAAAACAAACGAGGGGTTAAATTGTGCCTAATGGGTTATTTACCCCCATAACATGGCAGTGGGGACTTTTTAAAATGTTTTTTTTAATGCTCCGGGACCTCTAAGAGGCTTTGGTTACCTCTGTCATGGGTGGACTTTTTGCTCCGGCACCTTCAGATTTACAAATTAAGCATTGGTTATGCCTGACTGTCTAGCTTTGACATCAATCCAGCGAGCTTCCAACTCTCGTCCTTTGGCTTGTTTTGTTTTTTCGCTGGGAAGTTTTGGAGAAAGTAATTGTTGTACATCTTTTCTTTTGTTTTGTCCATATGTCAGCCGAGTCCAGCAAGAGCATAAGTCCAAGCCAGACAAATATATGCATAATGTATTTAGATTGTTAGTAGTTTACATAGAGTTTCAGCATAATAGTCCCATCTAGTGGGTTTAATAGTAGGAAAGCGTAAAGGCGCATCAGCAAGATTTTGTCCTCTCCAGCTATTATATTAAGAGACAAGTAAACGACAGGATGGTGCAAATGTCATTTATAATTCATAGACTTTATATTAAATGGCCAGATTTAACTACTTTTCCAAACTGGCTAAAATATTTAAAAAATAGTTAAGTCGAATGATCAAAAAGTGGGGATGTAAAAGCAAACAGTTGCTCTCCCAACCTTAATAGTGGGGTTGCACCTGCTATGCTTGCCCCATTACTTAGGCGTCTATGGGTACGGCACTTTTTCCTTTCTATCAAAGGTCTCAAGTGAGTGAGTAAAAATGAACTGAGGGAGAGAGACAATGAAAGACAATGAGAGACT
>OMLC01097335.1:0-15894 GCA_900302585.1 Regalecus glesne
ACTTTATTTTGTCATTGTAGGTTATGATAGGATTTGTCTTCTATATTTTAGCCTCTCTGTTGCATAGGGGCAGTGAGCAGCTGCAGCACCCGGGGACCAGTTCCAGCCATGTTTCCTATTACCTTGCTCAGGGGCACAGGCAGGAGTATCATCCCTCACGTGCATCTATCTTTGATGGTGGGAAACCCACAGACATAGGGAGAAGATGCAAACTCCTCACAGAAAGGAGCTGGGACTCAAACCCGGGACTTTCTTGCTGTGAGACAACAGCACAAACCCCCGTGCCATGAATGATACGAGGTAAGTGGACTTTTTAACTGATGTGAGGGTCAAAAAACCAGCAGTGGACTGGGAGTGGCAGCATTGGACAAGGAAACCTCACGTTTCAGAGGCACCTCATCAGCGTCTCGTCTCCTTTACCCTTTAATCGTCGCTCTCTGGCGAGCAGCGCTCATGCTGATGTCTTCACGTACACCGCTGTAGCATCCCATCCAGAATTCCCCTGGATGCAGGGTGAGGGGAAGGGTACGGGAGGGACGCTCCTTCTAAAGCGTCGTACACTGCAGGGGGCACATGTTTACTGACAGTCCCACTGAGGTTGCGAACAATCACCTGCTACGGTGGGTCCCTTTAGGCGCCATGCTGTTACATTAATGCATGGGGCCCTGTCTCATTATTCACAGCTGCCATACTCGCGGGGAAAACTGCTGTGATGGAGGCCACTGCAGCGGCAAATGGCCACCGGGTCATCCTCAACTTTCCAGGTGGTAACAAGCCCAAGGGCTCTTGAGAGAGTTCCATAGTTAAGCATCGTGCAAAATATAAAGCGTCTGCATGTTGAACCCAAATGTTGGCAATTCCACAATATTAAGTGGGACATGTATACAATGTTATATTACACACACACACACACACACACACACACACACACACGGACCCAGTTTTGCTTTCATTTTCCGTCTGTCCGCAACTGCTTATCTGAAATCGGGTGGTGGAGTCATCCTGGAGCCTATCCCAGGGCTTATCGGGCAAATGGTGGGGAGACACCGTGGACAGGTCACCATTCCATCGCAGGACTTGAGCAGTTAGGGGTTCAGTGTCTTGCTCAAGGACACTTAGAGAGGCAGGGGCCAGGGATCGAACCACCGGTCTTCAGATGACCAGACGGCCGCCCTACCTCCTGAGCTATGCTGCCCCTCTGCCTTCATTTGACTGCGGAGCGAGTGAAGCACTTATCTGCTGCAGTGCCAAAAATAATTATGAATTTTTAAAAAGCAATTCTTGACACTTCACGCAGACATCCGAGGCGTGCTGCTGTAAGTGCTGAAATGCTAAATGATCATGACACTTAGTGTGAACACATCTCCTCTATTAACATCAGGGTTTTGCACAGTATTGCCTTCATTTCCTGCACCCTGGACTCAAGTGTGGATGATTACGTCCTAGCTGTTTGTAAAAAATGTCATCAACTCACCCTTCTCCCTGTCTAGGGAGCAGCTGTGGTAGCTCAGCGGTACACCGTACACTCGAGGAACCAACAAGCCAGATGCTGTAGGTTCGAACCCACGGCGGGATGTCCGGAAGGGCATCCAGCCCTAATCCCACAAGCTCCATCCAAGCCCAGGTCCATCCCCACAACATGGGGACATGTAAATGGACCCCTCTCTCTCTCCCTCTCTCTCTCTTCCTGTCCAAACTCTCACAGGCTGCATCGACCCAGGCCTCTGAGAGGGAATCGGAGTAGAACGTACTTTAGGAACTCTTCAAACCAACATGTTAGAGAGTCGTATGTGTCTGGAGTCAAGGTCAACCAATCAGGCCGCTCAGATCTTTATGAGGGTACGAGTGTGGTGGAAAAAGGGAAAAGTTCTAAGGGGAAAGTTCACATGGACCGTGGGTGGCCTTTACTCTTTGGGCTATAGACTCCAGCGTCTTGAGCCCCTCTTGACTTGTGTAGCTGGCATCAACAACTTGAAGGAGGGAGGAACCTTCCTCCCTCCTCCTCACCTACAGTAAACAGGGCTTTTCATTCCTCACCTCTCCCTTTAATCTCCCTTGTCACTCTCAAATCCCTTTATCTGGGAGAAGCACATGTGGCGTCTGCGGTGCCTAATGAATCCCAGGGTTGATACGGTACTCGGAGCTACACGTTCATCGATGCTTCGCCTCGATCGGGTGAAAATAGAGCTTTCAGCGACATGCTGAATGGATGGAGACGTGGACCTCTTTCCCAGCCTATGTGATGGAACAGAACAACCAGAAGGTGATGTGCAGAAATGACCAGTTAAATAAGTCGAATACTTGCTTGATGGATAATTAATGAATTGTAAGTTTGGCAAAGTAAGAATTTAAACTCCCCAGTGGTTCACCCGGTAGAACACATACACATACCACATCCTTACCCCAGTGGCCCGGGTTCGATTCCCACTCGAGCCCTTTGCTGCATGTCATCCCCTCTCTCTCCACTGCCTTTCCTGTTCCTCGTGACCACCCTGTCAAATGAAGGAGGAAAAATGCTTGAATGGAAAATGATTAAACAATCTATCAAATAATCAGATCAATAAATCCTGAAAATGGCTGTTAGATGCAGCCCTCTTCAGCTGTACACAACAGTGTTTAGGGCTGTTGGACAAATCTGTGTGAAGCACACACCGTTCACATGGAGTATGCTGAGAGGTGGACTAAGGCTGTTTGAGGGGCAGAGGTGGAAAACATAAAAAGAGCACCGGCTTGATGCGGAGGGGGACCAGGGTTTAGAAAGTCATGATGCATTTATGGCTTTGACCACTGGAAGAGTGCCCCGGAGGATACTATCTCATGTTGCCTTGCTCATTGGGCCACCCCAGAGAACACTTTCTCATGTTTTATCTACTATAGGGGCATCCAACAGGGCCTTTTGTAGTGTTTTCTCCAAAGATGGGTGCGCCAGTGGGGGAGAGGGTAATTGCCCCCTGCTCCTGCCCAATTCCCCCAGTACCAAAAAGAATAAATGCAACAGAAAAGCAAGTCCACATCTCTAAAGGTTATATATGAATCATCCAGCGACACAAAAGGTTCCCAGGCTGAATTCAATCAATGCATGGATATAGAAAAAAAAAGACCAACCCTGCAGATGCAGTATGCTTGTTTTTCCAAGGCCAAGATCAGCACAGCAAAAATGTATTACGCAGAGCGCTAACTCTCTATGTAAACCATCAGCTTCCTTCGTTGTGTGCATTGCTTCATGAAACCCTGTAAAATCTGCTCTGCCACACCCATCAAGAACCAGTATGGTATAGACCAGTATGGTATAAGTAAGAATAGTATAGATCTATATATAGTACAGACCAGTATAGTATAATGAAGTATAATATAGACATGTATAGTATAATCAGTATGGTATAAGTAAGTATAGTGTAGACCAGTGTAGTATAGACATATGTAGTACAGAATAGTCTAAGTATTTAATAGACATGTATAGTATAGATATGTCTAGTATAATCAGGATAGTATAGACCAGTAGAGTAAAGATGCATAGTAAATCAATGTATAGTAAAGACAAGTGGAGTCAGTTTCCTATGTTTTTACAAAAAGATCCTTCATTTATTTTGCTCTTTTTTCCTCATTATTTGCAGTAATCTCATAATAATCTCCATATCAGCAGAGACGTGCCCACCACCTCATATCGTTACAAACACTGTTTACCTGCCTGGCAGAGAAACACTCCAGTACTTAGAGGCAGTGGAGGAAAACCTGATGCAGCTTAAAGGGATTTCTCTCCATCAGGTTTATTGGAAGACCTGGACTTGGGCCTGAGTATTTGCAGAGGGCCGTCTTGACACCAGACTTGTAAAGGAGTCAGGTAAACTCCTAAAGACCAACGAACGTCAGGAGCTAGGAGAAGCCGAGACCTCGGAGATGGGAATTGAGCCCTGGTACGGAGGTTAATAATTTAGCATGGCGTATTGAGATAATTCTCTGCCTCTGTCTCTGTCTTTTCACCCGTGAACAGAATCCATTAGGTAATGTACTTCCCACAGTCTTTTGGATGTCATCTTGTCAAGACATGGGTTTGTGGTTGACGCTGGTGCAAAAGTGCTTGGCCCTACTGAGATGTTCAGAGGAGTCACTTCACTTCTGCATGACTGCTCGATAATCCGGGCACTTTGCCCCTTGAGGCCTGACACAAAGCGTGTGGGGTACTGCTGCTGAACGCACTAAAAAGCCACTTATCCTATCCGAGGAGTGCGGCACGCACACAAATCAAAACTGACGTTAATCACAGGAGGGTGAATTGGTTCACCTGGACACGTTTATTGAGATAAAAGTTTCTCCACTCACCTAAGTGATGGAACTACCGGGCAGCATGGTGGTGCAGTAGGAAGGTCCTGGGTTCGAACCCCAGGCCGTCCCAGGCCCTCTCTGTGTGGAGTTTGCATGTTCCCTCCAAGTCCGTGTGTGTCTCCTCCAGGTGCTCCGGTTTCCTCCGGCCATGGATAAGACATGCATGTCGGGGGTCAATGCTCCTGCCTGTGCCCCTGAGCAAGGCAGGAGGAAGAAGAGCTGGAGCTGCTCCTACACAATAGGATGGGTTGGATTAGATGGCGAGAACACGTTTCATTCAAATGCAGTAAACACAAAGACAAAGCAAAGTGGCTCTCTATCTAGCTGACTTGTAGTCTGGACTCTGGTCAGGTCACATGAACACTGTGCTGACCAGTCTCTTAAATCTCATGTGAGGATCATCCCTCGCGCACGCGTGTCCCGAGAAGCCTTTTGAACTCGAGCCGAGCGTCAGAATTTATTTTCAAGTCATCTCCACGTGTACCCGAGCTGAGCTTCTAGACAAGCTTCAGACGGTATTGACTAAACGCATTGTTTGTTTCCACGGTCTTATTTCTACCAGGCTTAAATCACGGGACCGAGGAGGAAAACGGCAGCACGGAGACCTTCGCTTGGAGCGTGATGAGAGTGATGCTGGAAAACAGGCCCATCTGTACACAGTGTGTGTGTTAACAGCACAACTTCACAGAGGAGATCTTACATTATTTATACCTCTGCTGCAGGAACACGGCGAGGAAGGTATCATCAGCTCGGCAACCAAATGGGAACGTGCAGGGAAGGAAGGAAGGTTGAAACGGTCATCTGACTGTTCAGCAACATTACACAGTCAGATGATGATGGTTATGACAAAGGCTGTGTGGGACATTGATGTTCTGCGGTGGCATTCTGACAAGATGGCTCCTGGACATGAGACGCTTTACTCTTTAATGCCTTGTCCCATCATCATTATAGGGGCAGCGTAGCTCAGGAGGTAAGGCAGTCATGGAGTAATGGGAAGATCAGCGGTTCAAACCCCGGTTCCTTCAGATAGCGCGTCGAAGCGTCTTCGAGGGAGCGCATGATGTTGGTCCTGAGGCTTCTCCTCTCGTTCTCCTGAAGAGGACCTCCGAGGTGTCCTCCTCCATTTCAGAAGCGTACATCGTGTCACCTACCATCACCCACATGTGTTTGATCAGACGCCCTGTAATGGCAGACTAGAGCTGTATGAATAAACGTGGCCTGCCTGTTCTTCACATTTGATTTCAGGCACCCTGTGACACATCCTACCCTAAAACCTTCTTCATCACATCTTACAGTGTCCGTATGCTGACAGGTAATTTGGGCTGGAAAGAGATCAGTGGATGGAGATATTCATGTTTTCCAAGGTTGCCTCGGACATTTGAACAGCGCTCGAGTAAGTCCTATTCAGAGCCCGTGTGTGACGCCATCAGGTGAGTTAAAGATAAGTCTGATAAAGTTCAGCCATAGATGTTGAGGTGGAGGAGGAATAACAATAACAAAAGGCTGTGGACAGTGACTCATGGCACCAGATCAATATACTGCATTCCCCTCGGTGCAGCGAAGCCACAGCCTAGCGACTCTGCAGGTTTACCGAGAGAGGACCGGACAAAGGCCTGAGATGGTGGCAGGTGTGTTATCTATTTGAGCGGATGATCCTTTCTATCTGGGAAGGAACGACTGCATAAAGCCCGACTCGTCCATTTTCAGTCCGCCCTTATCTTTTCTAATGACGTGTCCGAGAGATGACTCTGTCAGCCCGTGTGGTTTTGCAGTCGCAGGACAGTTATGGACTACACCGCTGTGGACACCGAGACTCTAGAGCCGCTCGGTGCAATCATGGACGCCTCGGATTCATTTGAGAACAGGATTTTCTGCCACACGTCTCTGCGATTACAAGTTCAACTTTACTGTCATATGCATTGAGAACACAATGAAATGATTATGTTCTGGCTCTCTCTGCCTTAACAAGGGACGTAACGACACCCAACCCCACCCCCAAAAAAACCATCAGACCATGCACACAGTGAATTTATACATGACCTACATACTATAGAGACATAGGGGCCTTGACCCTATCCACTTGTTGTACGTCGCTCTGGATAAGAGCGTCTGCATATTACCTGCAATGTAATATGTGACGTAGACATCACCAACATCCCATCATCCAGACTTCAGAAGAACAGCTGTCGCTGAACGGCTGGATGGACGGACGGATGGATGGATGACCAACATCTCTCTTCTCACAATTAAAATCTCCCTCTAGTGTTTTCTCCACCATTCATCAACATCTCCAGACCCAGTAATCCCATCAATGCTGGACAGCAAAGGCATCTTACTCTTATTAACAACCTTAACTCCTTTCCAGAAGTCACAGCCATTACTGTGCTGAAGCTTCTTGGCCATGGAGTTTTCAGGCCTGCCACTACCAGAGTAACCAAGTCTAGAAATATGACCATTCATACCAACTCTTGCCTTCCTTCATTGGCTTCTTATAAATGTTAGATCCAATTTCAAGATGTTTCAACTAACTTTTAAAATCCTGGATGGACTTGCTCCTTAATACCCGTCTGATCTCCATATACCGTACGTTCAATCCCAAACTCTGCTCTCTAAATACAGGACCCCTCTGTGTACCCAAAAGAAAGTCATCTGGTAGCAGGGCCTTTTCTTTTTGAGCCCCATTCTTGTGGAATAACCTGCCCACTGACATCAGACAATCACACTGTCTTGATCCCTTTAAATCTCAACTTAAGACTCCTATTTTTGCCTTGACTTACAAATAGTGATTTTACATTATGTGATTCATAGTCTGTACCACATGGTGAGTGGGTTTCTGTCTCAATGAGTTTACTGAGCATTGATCTCTGCAGACGACATCATATAGTCACAGCATATGGTGTTGACTAATGCAAGATGTGCTCTCATCCAGTTTCTCTTACTGAATGAATGTCCCTCAATGTCTTGATGCATGCTCAATAATCCAGGTATGGAGATCACAAAAAGAGGTGAATCAGTTCAACTGGATCAGAGGTTCATTTCAGAAACGTTTCGTCACTCACCAGGTGACTTCTTCAGTCTAAGCTGAAAACAAACATCTCCCTCCTTATAAATGGTACCTTGATACCACACAACAAAAGGCTGGGTTCATATGAGAGTTGGGTGATCAACTGCACATTCAGTGACAAAGGGCACCATTCACAGAGGATTGGGGAATGTTTGCGATCACGGCATTGTAAGACGCCGATAGATGTACTCTCAGGCCACCTCCCCTATTGAAAGACGGTCGTTCCCTCTTGACATAAATGGCCTCCTTCATCCCCCTTTTCATCAGCCTATTGTTGTGTGGCATCAAGGTACCGTTTATAAGGAGGGGGATGTTTGTTTTCACCTTAGACTGAAGAAGTCACCTGGTGAGTGACGAAACGTTTCTCAATAAACTTCTGATCCAGTTGAACTGATTCACCTCTTTTTATGAATGTCCCTCAATGTTTTTCTGTTTTTCCTCATTTCTTTGTATGTGACCTCGGACAAAGCCAGAAGACATGAAATCAATGTCAGCGTGACTATGATACTTGGACTGAAGTGTCTACTGCCATTCCACCTCTTTAAAGACCATCATCTATATTCTACATGAGCCTTGGCCCGGTGGCTTGATCTGGCGTGTTTGCATTTTAAATGTTCATTGATTATTACCTTCACTATGAAGGAGGTTATCATTATCATTATTGTTTTTCCTTTTGTTTCTTCCCATTTTTCTCCATGTTAAAGTTTTTTTTTTAAAGGGACTTATTCCTCATCCGATGTGAGAGTCTAAGGAAAGGATGTTGTGTTAATGTAAAGTCCACTGAGGCCGATTGTTAATTTGTAATAATGGGCTATACGAATAAAATTGACCTGACTTTGCCCTCGTGGCCTGCTCCTTCCCTTTACTAGAGCACACAGCAGATTTAAACCTAGCATTACCATGTTTCTTGTGTTCACACTCTGGGCCATGCCTTGCTTTCCCTGATAAGACCGAGGTCTTAAAAGTTTCTTTGGTGTCTACATGTAGTTCAGCCCCATATTCATTCCCTCCTGCCCTGACCTTGTGTTGTGTAGTCCCGTTCTGGCAGAATAACTTACTGCCGTTACTTAAACAATTCACAATTTTATCATGCATTATACACGGTTGGGGCTGATGTGGAGGGCTCTGGTAGTATAGTAGTAGAGATGGAGTGTGGGGGATTAAGGTTGAACGCCCATCCTGATGCCCCACGGTGGGTTCAAACCAGCAACATCTGGCTCATCAGTTACTGAACTGCTAGCTCTACCACTGAGCTATTACGACCCCCTGGGTCCAAAAACAAGAGTAATCTGACGGAAATTAAACCACAACCCTGCAATAAGCAGTCAGATGCACCATGTACCAGTCTATTTTTATCCCCTCATTGGAAGGACACAGCTAAAACGAACACCTACTCAAGGTGGCTGGAGCGTACGCTTGGAAAATGGGTTTATCCGACACAAAAAGAAAGGCCATCTAATAAGAAAGTGGGATAATCTTTCAGGAAGCATTTAAAATGGCATCTCCCAATTTATCTCTCTTTCTTTCCTCCACACTTCTTTGCCCTGACTGGTAAATATGGGGCTTGTTATTCACAGCACGTTTTCCCCTCTTCCCCGCTCAGCCAGTTACGAAAGAAATGTGATCTAATATCTGAAAAAGCGATTTAATGAACCTTTTCAGTGCCTGGTCCAGAAGACTAGGATATAGATTATAGTTATAAATAAGAAAATCGAGCCCGCTTTGAGAAGTCACTAAAATGCAGAGGATGTTGGAGTAAGCTTAATTTATCATGGTCTATTACAGTGTGCACAAGCATTCACGATCAAGGCAATGACCCATTTTTCCAAATAAGTGCACTGTCTATGGTTTAAACACACAGTGGGTGTATTACCTCAGGCCAGATTTATCAGATAGCCTTTTTTATTTCATTAATAACTTGTATTTGAAGTCATTTTATTTACTTTGAGTTCTTTCAGATACTTTCATGGCAGTCGTGTCGTTTCTGACATGCACCTTCTGTGACTGTCATCACTCTCCTCAGAGGAGCAACTTTTTCACGGAAATATTCACTCATCGGCTACAAGCCGGTTAAGGTGTAGATTTTTAGCAGGCACTGTACACTGCTGCCCAGGGGTCCTCTCCCCGAGTGTTCTGGGATATGCGCGAGACATTTTGTACTTCCGGGCTGCTCCTTTTTACATGGGTCCATGGAAAACCATGGAACTGCACATAGACACAGGTCATTCAAACTGCCAGGCTGAGCTTACACAGGAGAGGATACCTTCAGGGCACCATCTTCCAACGCCACAAGGGCACTTTTCATGCTGAGGGTCTGCGTTTGCACATACCGAGGCATGACAACATCAGTCGCTACACTGCCTACATTGTGTTTGACTGACTCTTCTCGGCTTAGTGAGGAGCATCAGGTTACGTGAAATCGTGAGCTGCTGGGAAAGACCGACCTCGATCCAATGAAAAACATGGTCAGTACGATGTATGAGGAAGCGGAGGCGAGGGAATGCTTGGAAACAGAAAACTCCAAGGATGAAGACATGGAAATGAAGGTCCTGCAGGTAGAACAGGCACAAAACATCGATGTGCCAAACGGAAAGGTCTCCGAGAACCAAAGGACGGCAGAAGAAAGCATACTGAGGCAGAATGGGGAGGAGGAGATGGTTAATAATGAAGAGGCTCCACATCAGAAACAGGCAGAGAACACCTCCCGCAGAACAAAATGAGGAGCAGTATCACAGGCATGGAGTGCAAATAGCCAGGCCGACCAGAGTAGAACAGGACAACGTCTCAGAGGAGAACAATGTTGTTCAGACAAGTGGATACTCAGTGGCTCACAACAGTTGACCAGTCTGCAGATGAAACGCTCTCAACAGAGCCACCCAACTGAAAACCCCAGTGAGCAAACCAGTGTAGAGAACAGGTCTGACAAACCAGTGCAGCACAAACCGTGTGGCAGACGGCATGGGGCAAGAACAGTACCACGCTCAATGACCGAGCAGGAGGTGCCCGATGTGAGCTCAGCATGAAGCGGCAGCAGGGGTGAAATCACACGGGTCTTCAAGCTGCGACAGAAGTCCGTTTAGGATGCCAGGGCTGCCCCTGTGGCACAGCAGAGTGTGGCTGCTCCGACGGGAGATCCTGAATCCTGTTCCAGAGTTCGAGGAGGAAAGTTTCATCAAGTGAATTTGTGGAAGCTCAATGTGTAGGAGAGCAGACTCAGAAAAGAGTCAGGTCTGAAGGAAGTGCCTGTACCTGAGAATGAACATCTCAGAAGAGGAACCCTCTACAATGGTGGACGGAGATAAAAGGGTGATGAGGACCATAATTCTCTTAAGCACAAAAGTGAGATGTTGGATGAGGAGGATGAAAACCAGCATCAGACTCAAGAACATCAGGAGATAAAAGAAACGGACAAGTCAAGTCAACAACCTATCAAGCGTCTGATCGTGCTGACAGCATCATGATGTCAGAGATGTGTCCTCAACAGCCAGAGAGAGAAAAAAGTTTGTATGCAAACTCTTTGAGCAAACCCTCCTCAACACCCAACGAACTGGAGCTTCACACCATGAGACATGGAGCACAGATGATATGAGCCATGACTAAAGAAGCTCACAACTCCCCTCTCTGAGATTCAGAATAAGTCTTAACCTTTCCTTCCATAGAACACAGCATCAACTCCGGTTCTATGGCTCTCTATCACTAGGCCTTTCATTCCTCATGGATTGCCGTAAAATAATCTTACAGAGGAAGGCTAAAGAATCCTTACCCAGTCTGCACTTGTCTCATGAACCCCAGTGTTCCCACAGTTGCTGCATGCTGATGATGGTTGTTTAATTGGGGCTAACGGAGCGGGTATATCGTATCTTGTAGGAGTGACATGTAGACATCAGAAAATCCATACTAATGAACACACCTCGTCAACAAGTGTTGTCACGGCAGCAGAGGTCGACTCTTGTCACTGACATACAAGTCGATGGCGTTATGTGGGTGGGGGTCCGAGATCAGTGGCTCCTTTTGATTGCCGTTGCTGTTCTCACTGCAGACAGAACATTCCACTACCACTTGTCCAATCTGGGTAGACATGCCGGGCCAGTAAAGAAACATGGCTGGATCTTTCTTTACATCCGGCTACACCCAGGTGTGACTCTTGTGTCTTGCTAAGTATCTGCAGTGTCAGTTGCTGACCCGTTCTCTGAATGACCAGAGAGATCAGACTCGTTTTGATCCAGCGGAGCCGTCTTAAGGCCACACGTTCATCTTCATATTCTTCAGTTTCTGTATCACTGGGTATTGTGCTGCTGCATTTCTGAACATCTGCAGCTTTTCCTCTGAAACACAGTGTGACCTAGTTCTCTTGCAGTTCCTCCACCAGAAGATCCTCCTTTTGCTCATAAAGATAAGCACAACTCAAGGCGTCTGCAATGCGGAGCTCTTTTCCTGGGTTGTATTTCACAGAGGTGTTGTACCTGTGAAGATGCTGCAGCATCCTCATGGGAGCCAGATGTAGCGGCTTCTTAAAGATGCTTTCTAGTGGTTGGTTCACTTTCCACCTAGATCAGTACATCGACCTGCCGTACATGTACTGATGGAACTTTTCACAGCTGCACACTATGGCTAGCAGTCATTCTCTATATGAGCGTACATGTGTTGACAATCTGTGAGTGCTCTTGAGCCATATGACACTGAGCACCCATCCTGCAGCATCGCTGCCCCGATGCACTCTGTACTACCATCCACAGCATCACACCCTAGTCAACATCATAGTGCGTCAGGGGGGGACCTTCTGTGATTAGCTGCTTTAAGCTTCCATAGTTCTGCTGTTGAGCCTCCTCCAGTACCATTCTGTCTCACCCTGTACCCATTTCCTTAAAGACGCAGAGACTTCACAGAGATTAGGAGTAAATTTGGCTAAATAGCAAGAGAACCCCCATGAACCTTAGAAGTACTTGCTTGTCAGCAGGTGGGGGTATTTGCACATGGGCTCTGACCCTCTCTTCATCTGGCCTATCTCAGCGCTCATTGGGCGAAAGGCTGGGAAGCATCCTATACAGGTCACCGGTCCATCACAGGGCAGAGCAGTTAGAGGAAAAGTGCTCTGCTCAAGGACACTTCGACAGACTTCTCTGTAGGTGCTGGGATTGAACCTGCAACCTTCTAATGGCCAGATGACCGCTCTACCTACTGAGCCATGCTGCCCCCAGCAAGCCTATATGTATAGCACATTTCATACACATAGTACTTTACAAAAGTTAACCAAGGACATCAATGATAAATATAGAATAAGATTAAGGAGAGTTTTCGAAAAGAATATTCAAATATAGAAATCTGCAGGAATAGAATAGCCAGAACTGGTTAAACATTAAAAAGCAAATCGGATGGCGGCAGAGCTTCCCAGTAAAACACGCTGACATGCAGTCTACTTTAACCAGGAAGAACTCACTGGAACAATGTTTGCAGAATAAACCCAAGAACTCCCTCTTTCCTTTCAGATCATGCTATGTGCTGTGTGAAGCATAATCCTATAATTAGGATAGGGGAGATAAAAAAGATAGTGCTCCGCTGCATATCATGTATTAAATCAATAATTTAACGCAAAAACGTATCCATTTCTGTTCCAAATTCAAATAAACTATTCAGGCACCCAACTATCCCCTCTCAGAATACAATTCAGGACACGGCTGCCACAATCCAAACACATCCTCTCTTTTCAGCAATCCCTCCACGGGAAAAAAGGTTGTTTTTTTCTAAGGTAAGTTTATTTATATCAGTTCAGATTTAGCTCAATAGTTTCTCTTTTGAGTCAATGAGGGATGTCTCTTCATTCTCAGATCAATCTAAACTCCATTCAACCATCACTGAGGTAACCAGCAAATCAACTTCAATAACTTAACTTTGTGCTATAGACCAGGGGTGGGGCGACATGACCCAGAAAGGCTCAGTATGGGTGTGGATCAGCGCTCCACTCAAGCAGTTATTAGTCAAAGAATAGTCTTTGCTAAGGACCTAGATTTGCACTATCAGGTGTTTGACTGCTTGGTTGGAACAAAGACCCACACCAGTCCTTTCTGGATCATGTTGCCCACCCCTGGCCCAGCTATCCATCCATTATGCTTATAAATAGTGGTGTATATTAAGGGCTGGTGTTTTTGTATGTGTGTCAGTAAGTCACCTGTCCATCCAAAACCAGGATTAAGCCTGGATGCCCTTCCTGACTCCCCGCGGTGGGTTCGAATCCGCAGCCCCAGGCTCGTTAGTTCCCATAGCATGTTTTGAAGGTCTTAACTAGGTCTACGTTGAGGGATCAAGGCTCCCAGTCTGTCTGTGAGCTTGCCCGTCTCACTCAACAGGCAGATTGCCCTCACTCGCTGAGGTGGGAGTGGAGATAAAAACAATCAATACACACCGACACGGCTCTGCCGTCTCTCCGTGGAGCAGACATAAAAGCTATTTTGATTCAGTAAATTCCTGCTGTCGGTCAGCCCGCCTGGTGAAGGCACGTTAGCCAGCCGCAGTCCACTCACTCTGCTGACGGCTAGCTGAGACATCCAAACACAGAGCGCTGATAAACAACATAGTATCTTGTGGACCTATCTAAAATGATCCATGGCGTCCTTCCATCTCACAGCACTTCCCGTTAGTCAATGGACTATGAAGTCAATGTGGATTGCGTGACAGAGGATGTGGTATGGGACGTTCAGCTGACCGATCCAATTCATTTTCAGTGGAGAGCTGGAGATCCACACAGTGCCTGATAGATACTGCTCAGCGAGGTGACGGACCGTCCGCCGTATCTGAATTTGCATAAACACGACCTCAAGTTTATGCAAATGATCTGTCCAGCGTTGTGCTCCCGGCCCGTGAAACGCACGGTCAAACTGAGCAGCGCTGATTAAATATCAATCAAGATCTTGTTACTGTACAGCCTGATTCTCATCTCTGATGCTCTCAGAAACAGATTTTGCTCCACTGTTTAGCTGTAAAAAGGGAATGCTTGTGACCTGGCCGCCATGTTGAAAACGTTTCCACAACAGATGGACGACTTGCGTTGTAACTGGAACAGAGCTTTTACTGGGGCATGTCAAGATGACCCCGTGACCTTACACCAACTACGGCTGCTCAGACAAGACACGCCATGCTCACTCAGTTACAATACCTCCCCCGCCCCGTTCCCTCTTATTTTCATAGGAGAAGTACTTGACAGTGTTAAACATTTAATGAGCCTCTTCAATATCATTTCCATAAACATATCTTTTAAGTGTGTCTATGCAACACATTCAAAACCATGGTGTCTCCCAAATAAAGAGAGTGTCAAGTTAGATTCATAAAACCCAATACAACATACCAACAGGATCTTCAGGGCCAGCATGGCTCAGGAGGTCGAGCGGGTCATCTGCTGGTTCAGTGCCTGGTTCCTTCAGAAAGTCTCTCAAAGTCTCTTCGAGTAAGATGCCCTAAACACTCCCCTGGGTGCTGCAGTTGTCCGATGCCTCAATCTAGGATGGGTTAAATGCAGAAGACAATTTTCATTATAGTAATATAACGACTAGATAAAGTCCCTTTGCATCTTGTCTTTACCTTTCTAAACGAGAATCTCTAACTGTGAACTTGGATGAGCATGTGGTTTGTGTTCAGAGGGCGTGTGTCTGACTGTTCATTCCCTGAATGTTACTGGAGCTCTGGCCCATCTCCCAGAACTAGTCAGATGTGAAAGTGTTTGAGTTTGACTCTATTCATCTCTGTGTTTTGAGTCACATGTGTTTCTTTTAACTGCCCATCATCCTTCTTGTCAGGACCTTGCAGCTCTGTGGGTGTTTCTATGACAATGTCTCTGGCAGATGTTGCATCATTTATCTTCTTGTCTGAATAGTCTCAGAGCGTGAATAGGGCTTGGATAGTTGGGGGTTTGGGTTTTGCTCTCGTCACATTCTTCATGAGAATAAGCCTGGTGGCTCAATCTGCTGTATTTGCATTCTAGACGTTCATTAAAATACACTGTCTCTATGAAGGAGATTATCAGTGTTGTAGCTCTAGTAATTCCATCATAATTCTGTCATCCTTTCAGTGTTATATTCAGTAAATTGTGTTGTTTTTGATGCGTTTTCTATGTAATGGAGCTGCAGCTCAACTCCGAGTCCCTCATGGATGACTGAACTTCTCTCCCATTGCTAAGAGATGCCAGCCACCCGACAGAAAGAATCCATTTTGGCTGCTTGTATCTGCAATCTTGTTTTTCGCTTATGACCAAATCTTCATGGCCATAGGTGAGAATGATAACGAAGACTGGCCAGTAGATTGAGAACTTTGCCCTCTGGCTCATCTCTCTTTTCAGCCGCTGCATACACATTACAAAAAAATGGACGAACCGACCCATGGCCCGAATCATGGTATGTCTATCATAGTCGATCCACCGGCCGGTGAGTCCAGATATGTCCTAGCCAGATTCCGTGTGCCTGCATGTGCAGTTCAGGCAGTTCGGTGCCTCCATATCGTGTATTGAGATCCCAGTCATA
>OMLC01097336.1:0-13693 GCA_900302585.1 Regalecus glesne
GTCACTATCCATCGCTTAAAATGCTCTGAAGCGGCTTGTGTCCCTACAAATTTACACTTGAGAATCCGCTATCTCGCTCCTTTCAAGTCCCCCGCTTCATAGTCCGCAGATGCACCTTTAGGTACCCTATTACTTTAAATTACTTTGCCCCTAACCTAGAATAGCATTTAGAACCAAGTGCAGGGATAAGGCCTTTAACACACTGTAGGGTACAGATCATACAATGTCCTTTGTTGGACAGTTGGAGTTGAGCCATTAGTGAGGGAAATAATGCCTGCACCCGAAATGGCTATTGTGCAATAAGTTGTAAAAGAGCTGCTGTTGGAAAGAATATTTCCACCCTCATAGATTAGTTGACTGCGAATGCCTCTTATTCAATAATTATTAATAATTCTGCTGTTGTAATATTTTCTCCTCAGATCATTCATACCCATTAGAAATGTCTGGTATAATTAATGACTTTTAATAAAGAAAAAGAGAATCCTCATGAGGCAGTAGCGGTTTGGAGAGGTGCAGTGCAACAGTGTATTAAAACATATTTGCAATGCTGAGAAAGCGAGAAATAGTCATTTATCATATCACGGTAATGTCCATGCTTCACTCTCCACCGATGCACAGATATTGCCAATGTGTTTGCGTATATGTCCGTGTTTGTGCAAATGTGTGTCGGAGAGAGAGAGAGTGTGTGTTTGCGCGCGTGCACCTTTATAACATCTCAGACATGCACGAACACTGGCTATCAACTCGGATCTGCTATGTGAGCTGCTAGTGTGTGGCTATCTCCTATGATGTACCTTCTCATTACCACATAATTGGCCCTGTGATAAAATGATCATGGTTAAGCTACATCATTCTGCCCATACATTTTGAGATAGACTCTACTGTGTAATGTTATTACCGTCAGGGACTGCAGGCACTTTATCCAGATACCCACACATCACATACATACTGATTGAATTCATAGATGCTTGTTAATTGGAATAGCTGACAATAAATGTGCCCGGGCGTTGAAATCTACCTCTCCGCCGTTTATAGCATCATTTTCGGTCACTGGCATGTCTGGTGTAAGGAGTGTTATTGATAGATAATATCATAGATATGTCCATCCCTGAGCAGATAAGCATGTCGATTTGGAAGAGCGCGGGCATCACCAGATAACAAAACAACATCATCAGGTCTCCATCTGGTGTTGTTGATATATTTTTGTGTAGTTATTATAATTTAGAAATATCCTTATCTGAAGGGAGGGGGGCTGCATTTAAGAAAAATTGGAAAACCACACGCAAGCTTGTCTGCTGGCCAAACGGTTTCTAAATTAGAGGTGGAAGATGGAATTTGTTCTTATATAGTGCTTTTCTAGTATAGCGACCACTCAAAGCTCTTCACAATGAGTGCCTCAGATTTAACCAAGCTACGCGGCAGGATTGAACCCACAACGCTAGATGGACTCCCAGGTGTGTGCTCTACCTGCTGAGCCACCCTGGCCCATTTTCATGTGTCATAATTGGTTGTGGGGGGGGATTAAGGCTGCCCTGTGTTGATGCCCTGTGTTGATGCCCTGTGTTGGATAAAACCTGTGATGCGTGGCTCATCATTTCCTGATGCATGTGCTCTACCATTGAGTTGCTAATGCCTCCCGGCTAAAGGGTGTGTTGATCTTTTTGTAGGGCTACGTAACAGGGGGATGACGTGGGTGACTCAGCAGGCTCTGTATTAAAGCATCATTTCATCAGATTCACATGTCAAAATTCAGCTAGTATTAGTCGAAGAGAATGCCCACAAGCTTCATCTCCCACTCTCATGATGTGGGAAATTTGAAAACCTGATCAGCCTTCATTTTGAAATCATGCTGATCTTTCAAATTTCACATATCCATCCATCCATTGTCAACCGTTTATCCGAAGTCAGGTCGCAGGGGAACGGGAGTCTATCTCGGTTCTCATTGGGCGAAAGGCAGGGATAGACTCTTGAAGGGTCGCCAGTCCATCACAGGACAGAGAAATTAGAGGGACAGTGTCTTGCTCAAGGACACTTTGATACGCTTCTCTGCCGGTGCGGGTCTCAAACCTACAACCTTCTGATTGCCAAACGACCGCTCTACCCACTGAGCCATGCCGCCGTGTTCATTAGTGTTCATTTCAGTTGCAACTCATACCAGAAAAATCCAGTTGGAGGTGACAGGGGGTTGGGTGCTTGTCTCAGCTGGAAGTGGATGGAGGGCAGTGAGACACTCTGAACAGATTGCCTCTCCACCTCAGAGCCCAACTCATTCTATCCCCTACCCACCTGAGCCCATCACTCATTCAGAAATATGGCTAATCCACAGCCTAGCCTATGAGAAGTAAAGGCAAGTCAAGTTTATTTGTAGAGCCCAACATCACTAGTTAATCTCAAGGGGCTTGACAATATACATCAGTACACAGCACCCGCTATCTTTAGACCCTCGACTCGGATGAGGCAAAACTTCACAAGAAAAACCTCATCAGGAAATGAAAAATAGGAGAAACCTCAAGAGGAGCAACAAAGCAGGAATGCATGGAGCCAGACAGCTGTCAACAGGATATGAATGTTAATTCAGTGTATGAGTTTTTTTGTGGCGGTGTATTTCATTAATTTTGATTTTACAGTGATGGCTTTTTTAGTTTTAAAATCAATTAAAGGTAAATTTAGCCATTCAAATTACATAATTTTTGTTTAAAGGTTAAAAAAATCCGATTTTAATCATTTAAAACCTCCAAATACAAATCTCTCGAATTTAAATGCCAGAAATTCCGAGTGGAAGTGAACCAGGTCAAAGGTCATGCATCCAGGCATTGAAAAAAATCCAACTCGCTGATGTTCAGTTACCATGCGGTCGGTAACCTTTAGCTTACGAATGACCTATTTCATTAGTAGAAGAAATGAAACCAAATTTTAAAAAAGCATCCATTGTGGGGCTTGAATCCTGCCTGTCAACAATGGACACATGTTCCAAAGTGACACACCTTAAATGCAGTGTACGATTCATAGCTTCTATCAACTTTGCAGTAGAGTAATAATGGTTGTAGGACAGTGTTTCTACACTGGAGTTGATAGATCGTCCTATGTGGTCTGTGATGATCAATGATGACAGAAAGAAGGCTATTCATTATGAAGAACTATTCAAAGAGGATTTTATGTGACTGAAAAACTTTGTACCACAATATTGATATTTGACTTGGGAAAAAAATCTAATACTGGTAAAATGGAGTCTTACAACCAGAGCAAGAAGGAAATAAATTTGATAAATCCGAAATATGTTTAATAGCCTCTAGGGACCACTGCAGCTCCGAGAACCCCCTACCAAGTTAGCCTAAGACCAAAAGGCACCCAGTTACCATCTGGGGCCATGAGGAGAGCTCACAGAGGTCTTGGTGAAGGAGAGGCTTTGTACTGGCAGGGAAAGACTTAGGCAACTGGGCTGGTTCCTTGTTCACCACATGGGCTAGCCAGTGGCAGTGAGCAGGAATCCAGCGTGTAACTTCCCTCTAACTACAGCCCTGCTGCATGAGACGCATCCCTTTATGTGAGACGTGCACACACAGCATCCCTTTAAGTGGTGCAAAGAGAAGAATGCTTTTGTAGAAATAATCGCTTTGCATTCACAGTCATGTATTATGTATTTTTTCATCTAGTATGCTCTTATCTTTCATTTATGTATTTTTACTGCTGTGTATTAATGCCTGTTCTGTTTATTCATTCATTTAGTTTCATTTCAATATTCATACACGGTCATGTTAGGTGCCAATTTACTTTATTTTTGTGAAAAGCGAAGCACTTTGTAACCAGGTTTAGATTAGCGCTGTATAGCTCGAGTTGTTATTTGAGTTAAAGTACATTTGCTAAGAATGAGAGAACTGATTGATTATTCCTGAGGGCACCGCCAGATAATAAGATAACTACATTTTTATCCTGTTGGCTGGCCAGATATTTGAGATCAAAATCAGAATAAACCAGAATGAAGTCAGTCAACCAAATGCCATTTTGAGTCTCAGCTACGCGCTGAAAATTCATCCTCCCTTTTTCCTCTCTTCGGAATTACCGTAATTCTCTCTTCATTGGTTTACCTTCCAGAACTCTCAGTCAATTCCAGAGCTCATCTGCCGGCGTTCCTCAAACAAATCTGCTCAGCCGAAGCTTAAACTTTGTCAGCTGCTTCAGCTCCCCGTCTGCACATATAAAGAACTCTTTACACCCCTCAAAGTCAACAGAGATGTAGTTGGGGAGTTTGTGTCAATCATGACTGCTGTTGAGGCTCCTTTGGTAATAGATTTTGTGTCTCGAACAGCCACAGTCACTGGGGCTGCAACTCTACTCTGTGCACAAGGCTATAGCTGGAGGCCCTCAATTAGAAGATAATAAAGCTCGGGCACTTGCATTAATAACTACCACAGCTGGAAGCCACGTATCAGCAGAGGCTGTGGCTTTTGGCCCATGCATCAGTAAAGAGTATGGATCTATTCTGACATCTTAGTTTGGGTCCTTTCATGGGGGAAAAAACAGAGTCCAGGTCCCGTATTGATACTGACCAGACCGTACAGGTCAAGGCCCTTTCAACAGCAGCAACTATAGCCAAAAAAGCCATAACAGTGGAGCTGGTTTTGAAAGGATGTTTGACGGAACCCCCTTTTCCTCAACGCAGAGCATTAGGGTGGTGTTTCACACGTGACATCGTGTGCATCCTTAGAAATAAATTTTAGAAAAATAAATAAGAGAAGCTGGAATTTGACTTTTTATTACAAAGACGTCCATTGATCATGTCGCAGTTAGTCCACACATTTGAGGGTTGGACTCGAGACTTAGATGGAGTGTGGGGGATTGAGGCTGGATGCCCATCTTGACACCGGACTGGGTTCGAAACCGTAACGTCTGACTCGTCATTTCCCAATAAATCAGTCCATATTTAGCATCTGTTGTAAGCTCTCAGTGGTTCTAAAATTCCTTTTGTTTGTCTCATATATTTCGGATTGTTGATGAACATTAGCTGCTGGTGTCTGATAACTATGGTGGTTACTAAATCGATCCGTCCCTGCTGTCTACTGTCTCCATTCTTATGTGGGTATGGACTGTCTTTAATTGACTGCGTGTCAATTGACTGTATGTTTGGAAGAGGTGACGGGTGGAGGCTTTGGGATGACAGCTGGACTTGTAATTTTATTATTTGCCTGAGGTCGTAGGATTTAGGTATTTTAATAGCCGGGGTAACTTTTAAGAGTTACATCACATCAGTGCATTCTTCTCAGGGCACATGGACGGGCATTTATATATCACGAAAAGCCATGCACTGTCTCTTGTCACAAGGCATATTCATCTTCTAGAGTTTCCCAGTACATAAAAATGGACTGTAGCGCGAGCACAATGACCGTAGTTGTTATTGGACATCTTACCTTTTCCTTATCCCTCAATAGGCCTCCCCATGGTGTTGAAGCCCTTGTAAAAGAGCAGACTCCCATCTGCAGCAGGTGCAGGTCTAATGATGCTTTGATGCCATATGTCAAATCCTGTCACTTGCTGAGTGGAGTGGCATTTCTGCTGATCCCTCCTAGCAACGGCATCACGAATGGCCAACAATCACCTCAACTGAGATGTGGGGGGGGATCGCAATTAAGAAATAGTATTTGCTCAAAACCACATGCAAATATGTACGTAAGCAGCAAATCTCCACTGTGTATTAAGTTCTGTGATGAAAGATGTGATTTGGACTTAGATGGTGCTGGAAGAGGAGACCATTTGAACGCATGGTGGTCTTGTGTGCTTGTGCTCATGTTTTATTGTCACGGAGTGTGCTGCGAATGCCCTTGATGTGTGTTTATTTGGCTGTATGTGCATCTATGTGCAATGTGCATACTTATTAGGCCTGGCCTCCGTAGTCCATCCTCATTTTACATTGTTTGAAACGCAGTTCTGTTGATAGCATCAGCTCAGGTAGAGGTGATTTTTTTTTCCCCTTGCCTTTTTTTTTGTCTTCTATTTTTGTCGGACGATCGCTCCACAGTACACAATTGACTGGCAGACAAACTGGTCATCACTCCACTGCTGTTTGATGTGTGGACCAATGTCTCCCCTCAGCCAGCCCATCAGAGTCAAGTGGAATGGAGTGATTGCCTGCATCGTGTCAGTGATGGAGATCGAACACACTGTTTGTCCTTGTGTTTTTAAGAAAAACAAAAACAACAAAGCAGGGTCACCGCATCATAGTTGTATGTCAGCATTTGTGTGTGTGTGTGTGTGTGTGTCCGTGTATCTCCTCCATGTGTGGTGATTAGGTGGCCAGATGCTACAAGTGGCAATGTCAGCACCAAAGGCACAGCTCAGGGATAGCCACTGGGGGCATCCTCATCCTCAGTCAGTTTCCTTTCACCTCCATTGCACTAAACGCCTCAGGGTCTTTGAGAGGAGCACAGTGAGCAAAACATGTCCCATCTTTTTATACACTCGTGGTTAAAACTACCCGAGGAAATAACTCGGTCGCATTTCTTCTCGAAATTGGCACAGTCTTCCACGACCACTACTGACCAGCGAGGGCGTCTCTTTCGGTCTCCGCTTCCCCATACCTCATAGAAAGTAAGCAGCAGTGAGGAGGATTATCATAGGATAGAGAGATTTGAGAAATCTTAGTTGTAGCAGAAAATAACAATACTTTATGGATCATCGCTGGCTAATAGGGTCATCCAGGCATGTAGCGGTGTACACAGACCTATGTGGCGTATCACAAACCTAGCGGAGATGTGTACAAGTGAAACACCTTTGAAAGATCTGCATCAATGCTGTAAAAAAGTAGTCTCTCCCTTGATGGCTTCTAATCAGCTCCGCTCAGCTAAGCTTACTCCACCTGGAGAACTGGCTACTGATTTTCTGTCAGTAGGAAAAGCACACCATAATTATACTGCCATTTGAAATTCCATCACTCTCCTTTCGCAGCAGGAATAAGATGCATCTCATTGAAATGTATGCAGAATGCTGGAGGGATATATTCTGGGGTAAACCTTGTCTTTTTAATTAAACACACATTGGCCTTGGTGGATTGCTTGTGACACAAGGAATGATTGGGGCACTTAAAGGGCTGTGGTGCAGGTAAATATGCCTTTATCATCCCCGGGGCCAGCCACAAGGGCATGACTTGTCATCTCTATGGGACTTTGGAGTTGGAAAAGCATAAAGATGGCAGTTTTGCAACCCGGCTTAGCAGTCATCCAATAAGTGAAGAATGTCTCTCGACAAAGATTTGGAAATTACGGGAAACTTTTTTTCCCTCCTTTCTTTTGAGACAATAGCTTGATTTGAGATGTATTAATGCATATCAGGGCGCCATAGCTGAGGAGGTTTGGGCGGACATCTAGTTGGTGGTTTGATCCCCGGTTCCTTCAGAATCCTTGCTGAAGTGTCCTTGAGCAAGACGCTGAACTCACAACTTCCCAAGCCCTGGGATGTAATAGTGACCTGTCTTGAGTTTTCCCCCACCTTCCACCCAATGACTGATAGACTCCAGCATGACTCCATGATGCCATCTTGGATAAGCGGTAGATGACAGATGGTTGCATGGACGGATGGACACACATCCGTTTCATATTAAACCTGTGAGTAGACAATACATCCAGTTCTTTATGATATATGCATATTGCGAGGAATACTACAACCTCACGTCCCCCAGGATCCCGTGACTGGCATCCTACTAGTGATCACAAATCCCAAACAAAGCCAGTTTCCTCAACTCTCAGATCCCACACATGATGTGGACATGTGTCTATCCCAGTGCTTTGTATCTCAATTAGGATTTCAAAGTCACACTGACTGGGGGGTGGGGGACATTAGATGTGTATTCTTCTCTCATTAATCTTTTGTTTTATGATTAAAAAAAAACACACATAGTGCAGTCAATTGCAGGCGGTGGGAAAAGATGACACCCAGATCAGTAATTCTAGAAAGGCAAAGCTATACGAAGCTATACGACCTTGACATTTCACATTGTTGAAATGCCAGGGAGAGAGTGACAGAGGCTGAGAGAGAAACAGAAGGAAATAAAGAACAGGCGGGGGATAAAAGTCGAAATAGAATGATCCAAAAAGGAAAACGCTTACTTGGGATGACTTGCTGTGTTTATTTTTTGTCATGATTTAGTGTTTTATGCTGGTGAAGGTAGGAAGCATACTAAGTCTACCCTCATAGTACAGTGTGGAGCACCAGCAGTTGTCTCTGAGGTCAGTAGTCTCTGCCAGTTTGTATTAAAACCTGTACTGCAATTCATTTTCACAAAATGAGGAGTGACAGTGTGAGTGGATGACATCTGTTAAGGGAAAAGATGTGCCCGGTGGGTGGTCCGGGCATGCATTCATTGATGTTTGCGTGACCACTCTGTTGATCCGTTGTGGAAATTTTGCAGGTACATGCGTATACATCCTTTTTTTGTTTCATTTTTAAGGGACCATGTGCAGCTTTTGCATTAATTTCACCATTCGATGCATTGCACCAGATTATAGCTTCAAGCTAAATTGCATCTGCAGTCCCTGTATGGGTTTTTGTTATATTTTTAGGGTGGGAGGAAACCGGAGCACCCGGAGGAAACCCACACAGACACGGGGGGAACATGCAAACTCCACATAGGAAGGACCTGGGATGGGATTTGAACCCAGGACCTTCTTGCTGTGAGGCAACAGTGCTGACCACTGGATCACCATGCTGTTCACATTTCATTCAGCATCGGCCTGCATACATATAGTAGTGCATGTGTATACACATGCACTACTATATGCACGTGAGAGCGTGTGCGTATGGTGGAAGGGAGAAGGAGGTTGAGGGGGGGAACAGGTGCTCTGGGAGCTGCCCCCTCCCCCCAATCGACCTGCCCAACCCCACCCCGCTCTCCTCTCGCTCTGCTGGCGCTCACCTCTCACCTGCCCCGTGGTCTGCCGCCCATAGATAGACACTGGCTCATCATGCCCTCTCTCCTCCCACTCTCTTGAGCTCCTCTCTCTCTTTCACTCTCCTCATTCACTTTCTCCTCGGTAATCTCTTGCAAGCAGGGCAACAGGGACCGACTATCCTCCTCGGTCTCCTACGTCTGCATCACTTCCTCAATGGGGCGTCATAAAAACAGGATGTTTTCTCACTAATTTTGCCATCGTGACTAAGTGCAAGCCGCCAGCTTCAAATAACCTTGAAGTCCTCCTGACGAAGGAAATCTAGGAGCCAAATTATCCTTCTCCCCCCCCCATAAAAAGAACAGTTTCAAAACGTGGGTTTTATAACTCGTCCGACATACCATCAATCCATCCATCCATCCGTTGTCATCCGTATATCTGAAGTCAGGTCACGGAGTCATGCTGGAGTCTGTCCCAGCGCTCATAGGGCAAAAGACGGGGAAACCTCCTAGCCAGGTTGCCAGTCCATCATAGGGCTCGAACAGTCATGGGGTCCATTGTCTTGCTCAAGGAAACTTTGACACACTTTCTCCAGGGGCTGGGGACCGAACCATCACCCCCATGTGCATAGATGCCAAGTAACCATGTCACAGCGTTCTCCGCCCGTTATGGTCCATATTCTTGTCTTGTCTAATAAATGCAGGGTGCGGGTCTGCTTCTCTCCTCTCTATGTTGTTTTGCCAGCAGTGCTGTGTCGCTCCGACTCATCTCACTGAAATGTGCATCTGCATCACCTGTCACTCACAGGGAGGGATGCCATGTGTTGTTTGATTGACTGCTGGATCTGCTTGAGGAGAAGGGAATGTCTCTGACACGCTTCAGTGCGTCAGAGCATGTGTGAACAGAAAGGAGGACATTTAGGAGGAACAGCAACCGGAATAAAAATAACAACAATCATGAGAAGATATTGTATTATATATTATGTTTGGATAACTTCAGGCCCTGTATCGGTCCGTGTCTCTCACTTAAGGGAGAGAGGAAGTCAGATTTATTTAAGGAGCACATTAAAAAACAGCCCACGTTGACTTAACTGCTGTACAGACCAGAGCAGGTCGCTAGAACACAAGCACAAGAAAAACCGACATGGAAGACAAGGCCCGTAGCTCCCAGCCAGGAGTAAACAACACATGGACAGAGGCGCAAACCAAGAAACCAGTCATAACAGGAGGATACAAACACTAGGGAAGAAAAACGGAGTTGCGAGCTCAGGCTTAGAAGAGTCCACAGAGAGGGCACATATAATAGAGAGGGGGATGCTGCTCAACATGGGGCTGCAACCGTAATACCCCGGTTCCCCTGATCTTAAGCTCAGACCGCTGGACAGACAAGAGGCCTAAGTCAGCCAATGCGAGGGGCCTACAGGTGGAATAGAGGGTTAAAAGATGTATGATATGGGGGGTAGGGCAGCCCATACAGCCAGCCAGTATAGGGGCAATGTGGCCTCTCCTCTGAGTACCTGTCAGGAGCCTGGCTGCAGCATTCTGGAGTTGCAGACGGCACAGGGAGGACTGACTATTCTCAATATAGTTGTCCTGGTGGTTTGTGTGTGTGCAAGAACTGATTTTGCTCATGTATTCATAGGGCCAAGGGAGCTCAGTGATAGAGCATGTGCTTCAAATTCAGGCATCCTGTGTTCGACCCCACCACGGGGCATCAGGAAAGGGCATCTGGCCTCAGCCCCCCCCCCCTATGCCCAGTAAGTGTGACGCATATGATACAAAGTGCTTTGTGGTCGCTAGACTAGAAAAGTATGATATGAATCCATTTACTGTGTGTGCCTAGTGGTGTGTGTGGGTGAGATCGCCTGCTTCTATGTCCCATATAATGTTTCCTATCCTCGTCAGTCACCCTGGCAAAGATCAACAGGCTGCGTGGTGTTGTTTGACAGGGGTTGTCTACACCTGAGGGTTATTGGGAGATTAGATAACAGCATAATACATTATAGTCCAATGCATACAACACACCTTCTGTCTGAAACTGATACATCCTCATATCTTGATTCTCCCTTGACCTGCACACAGACACATAAATATTGCCATACACAGACACACACACATCTTACCTCAGCAGAAGTGTTGTACTGTTATGTTTTTTATGTTCTTGGCTGTTGCAAGAGATTGTTGACCATTGCAAAAGGTCAAATCAAAGAGGGCCACTTTAGTCGTATTAAATATGAATCAAAGCACTGCAAGTCCTGCCAATGTAAGTGAGTGGCTAGAGTCAATACTCTGCCTCATTTAAATTGAACTGGATAGGGGAAAAAAATTCAACAGGATTTCATCAAATGATAGTATTGCTGGATTTATCAGACTAGACTATCAAACCATTATCATGACCAATTTACACTAGAAATAATAAACATCACATATGCAATACCCTGATGGGGTTCTCTCATGACGATGGATGGAGCAACACTTTGTTGGGTAAGACATTGTCTGGTCACATCTCTTCAAGTAGAGCCTTGGTTTGTTCATTTCAAGCTCAGATTCGATGCCCTTCTTACAAAAGCAGAAAATTTAATTGTGTAACGTCTCGACATTTTCTTCCAGTCTCTTCGATCGCTTACACTCAGGGCCTATATGAGTCACGCTGGAAGACGGCGCTGCAGAAGAGCCGACAGGCAAGTTCACAGACACTCAGCGGCTTCTTTAACAATCCTCCGTCGGCACTGGTTGACACAGAGAGGCTATGTGTTTTCCTATGAAAGGATTCAGAAACTGGCTGGATTCAACAAAAGACGATGTTGCTGTTTGGAAGGGGGGAAAAACAACTATGTGTCTGACAGTTGCAGCACAGCAAACCCCCCCCCACCCCCTTTTACCGGAAAGAGAGGAAACTTGACGGTTTTGTGACAGTCTCCATGGAAACGGGGAGAGGGTCTCATTAGGGTAGTACCATAAAAATCTGTTTCAGAGGAGCAAAAAAAAAAAAAAAAAATCAAAACACAAAAAAGCCCTGACAAAAGCCCTGAGAGCAGCATGATTTCTGAGGCACAAAAACAACAAAACAACAACAAAGGGATGATACGGTTTATTGGAAAATCGACAAAAAAAATTAGAGTCAAGCCTCAAAACCGGAGGACACCATATGCAATTTATTAAACATACTTGCAGAGCTGCGGATATTCACAATGGCCCTTGATGTGGAGTCTGAGGTCGCTGAGATGAAGCTAGCTCTAATAAAGGGCGTCTCTCCTCATCTGAGAGGTATCACCAACGACCAGATGATGGGCGTCTTTCTTACATAGTCGTTTTGTCTGCATCTCCCCCTCAACATCTCTATGCAGTTCCCCCCCAAGCGTAGATTTATGTTTTACCTCCCACATACAGCATACAGATACAAGCGCACCTTTAGTTTTCATTTTCTGTCTGCATGTATGTAATCCAACACGTCCGATTGGGCACAATTCCGCCGCAGACACTATGCACGCGGATGCTTTAGCACTTCTCCGAAACAATGGGCCGTGGCAGCCAATGTGACACGAAAGGCAGAGTAGATGTGTCCTCACGGGCATCATTCTCTCTCCCTTCAGTCTTTCTCTCACCTTATTTTAAGCAGAATCCAGTGAAAGAAAGATCGATTGTCTCTCAGAGTTATAAATAGCTCATGTCCCGCGATGCTTGAACTGAAATTGAATTCTATGCTAATCCTGTCGTGTTTGTATTCTTTTGCATTCATTTCATTGTCCCAGCATGCCTTACAATAATATGTGTTTTAATTCAGGAGTCAACGTTGCTAAATTATAAACTAACAGTCAACTTGCATTGCAGATTTCTTTTTATCTGCATGAAATGCCTCCAGGATGTGGCATAATGACAAATCTGTGCCAAAGGAGTGCGTTCTGGGCCACATACATAGAACAACTCAGACTTATGAATATTTCAAAATGTTTTACTGGAGTTGGGGGTGAACTTTTCGCTCAATCTGAGATTTGGTAGAGCAAGCGGCCCTCGTGACTCGACACGGAGGGGTTCGCTTGTGCTGTGTGGCTGTGCATGTGATGGAGCGTTTAGCCCTGTGACATCTGATTAAGGTCCTTGTCATGTTTTACTCTTTTAGCATCTTCTGCGTCAGTGCTTTATTCTCCAAGCGCTGTGGCCAATCAGATGTTTTTTCTTTTAAAGGGACCATGTGCAGCTTTTTACACAAATGTCACCATTTGTTTGGTGCTGCACCAGATGATTGCTTCAAGCTAATTTGCATCTGCAGTCCCCGCATGAAACAGAAGCTTCCGGAGGAAACCCACACAGACATGCGGAGAACGTACAAATCTCACACAGAAGGGACCCGGTACGGGATTCAAACCTGGGACCTCCTTGCTGTGAGTTAACAGTTCTTACTGCTGTGCCACCCTGTGTTGTTAGGAAATGCTCTCCAAAAAATTAGAAATTAAAAAAAGGAAAGAAATATATTCTCTTATCAGTCCCACAAGGGGAAATTCAGATTTCTCTGCATTTTAACCCATCCTATTGTATAGGAGCAGTGAGCTGCCACCATATGGTGCTCAGGCAGCAGTTAGGCGTTCAGTGTCTTGCTCAAGAACACATCGACATGCTTTATGCAGGACCGGGGATCGAACCTGCAACCTTCCTATTTGCAGATTGACCGCTCTACCCGCTGAGATACGCAGCCCCCTCTACACAGCTAAATTAGATTCAGTTAAAAACCTGGACAAGTGTCATAAAAACTGTAGAAAGTCTAGACAATGTCTGAGGGCCATTAAGCCTGTTTACCCTGGACAAACACAAAAACAGGGT
>OMLC01097337.1:0-10385 GCA_900302585.1 Regalecus glesne
AGAACAGAAATAGGTTTCTTATCTCAGTCCACAGACCACTCTTGCTCACAGCTGATATTATCCTGTATTAGACAGTCCCCTTATCACTGAGTCAAATACATTATAAAAAGGTTATTCAGAACTTCTCAAAAGTTGCAAATCCTTTAGTATTAAAACTTATAATTGATTATCCATCCATCCATCCATTGTCAACCGCTTATCCGAAATCGGGTCGGGGGTAACTGGAGCCTATCTCCGTTCTCATTGGGCGAGAGGCGGGGTACACCCTGTATAGGTCGCCAGTCTTTCACAGGGCAGAGCAGTTAGGGGAACAGTGTCTTGCTCAAGGACACCCCGACACGCTTCTCCGCAGGACCGGGGATCGAACCTGCAACCTTCCGATCACCAGGCGACCACTCTACCCACTGACCCATGCCGCCCCACCTATAATTGATTATTTTCTAGATATTTTTTTCGGTATTTGTAGTTGGTTGTAATTTCATTTAATAAGAAAATTCAAAATATTAATGAGTGATTTGAATATAAAATACTTGCTATGTGGTAATTTGGAGCTTCATATAATTTTCACATCTTTGGAATAAAAACAGCCTGTCCAGCTGTTGCAGAAGGGACTGCTGTTGTGACACACAATGTCCAATATTGCTCAACAGCCCATCTAAAGTCCAAATTACTGAATGGATGGGCAGCTCTGTGTGTGTGTGTGTGTTTTTTTTTGTATCTATTATTTCACATGTGTACACATGACTGTTAATACAATTTAAGCTTATGTGTGCATGTATATACTCATTGTGTAAAGCATGCATGTGTGTATATCTCACCTTGCTGAAGAATGTAGGTTTTAACTGGGCAGTGGTGTAGCATGGGTTGAAAAATTTACTTAGAGTCACCTACACAGAAAAAAGAAAAGAATATTTATTGGGTTTTTTGAGACAACACCGGAAATATTAGTGTACAAAATACAGTTTATGTGAATCCAAAGTAAATATATCAAGCAATGTAGTGTCAATATATACAAAATATGTTAGATTCTTCCATGAATTAAGATTTATATTATTAAGACATGTCTGTATAAGTAACACATAAAGTGTTATTGTGTGTGTGTGTGTGTTTGTGTATTTCAAAAGCAGTTTGGTCTTGCGGCAAACTTCAAAGCAGTTTTATATGTTGATGTGATTGCAATGTGCAGTACAGTATATATACCTATGTATTGTTTAAGGAACTCTTTTGAGTATCTTAATTTCAAGTACTTATACATTAATAAATCTTACCAGTAAATTAAATTAAATAACCCACTTTGCAGTGTGTTCATGAAGTGTAAATATAACTGTACGTTGTATATTTGTGCATAAATGAATAAGGTTTATCACTGGAGATTGTTTTTCAGTGAGCATTAATATACACTATATCCATAAATGTATATTAAGTGTTTACATGAGTAAATATTTATTGAGTGCATGTATACAAAAAGGCATCTTACCGGTGGAGGTACAGTTTTGTATCTGACCCAGAAGACTGCAGCTATCAATCCAATATCTCTAGAGATCACCAGGGCTGTTAAAGGAGCTTTGGGAGAAAAGGGGCACTTAAAGTAACAAAATGATACATGTTTATAATAGTAAACAACACTGAAATAAGAACTATTGTGAAAAAAATAATATTAGCCACCAGCCTTGACTTTTGAAAAAGTCATTCAGTGACACATCCAATGTTGGCAAAAAAAAGCAGATACATACCACCTGCAATTCACCTTTAAACCATTAAATTCAGGGTCAAGTGTACAGTTTTAAAGCACTTTTCGCACAGTCAAAATTACATCATTTTTTTGCTACGCAATAGGCTTAAAGAAACACTGCAATGATAAGAAAATATTGAAAAAAATGAATACATGGAGATGAGATATTGATCCAAATTTAATTTTACTACAAGTCTATTGGATGAAGATGTTTTAATCATTTTGTGATGCATTTTGCCAGTGAACTGAACACGCAGCCACACACATACACATCCATTTGGACACACACGAGCATACACACAAACCTGGTATAAGCTGGGCATAGGTGAGGCTGACATACAAAACACTGATGAGGATTTTATCAGCCAATGGGTCTAGAGCACTGCCCAACGCAGACTTCTGATTGGGCCATGTCCTGGCTATGAAGCCATCCAACTAAGAGTGAGAGAGGGGGATTTTGTGAAATTTAACAATCCTGATCTATTATATACAACCATGCCTAACAATGACTTTCTGATGAGTTCAGTCATACAACATCTCTTGGCACATAATAACAACAAACTGACAAACATATATCTATGAGATGTATCTATGAGATGGTACAACAGGAATAAAGGGAAAAGAGAGTGTCTGTGTATGAATAAGACTATGTTGCAGGGAATTACCAAGTCAGTAGCACCAGCCAATACAAACAGAGCAAAACTTAGGTGAAACTGCTGCTGGATGATCAGGTGACCAAGGAAAGGTGCCAATATGATCCGACAAACACACAACAGGTTAGGGAACGTCCATGGGTTCTCGTACTGCAGGAGAAGATTAAAGTGACAGATTAATAAGCACAAAGCAATAAGAGTACATAGCTGACAATTTTATTTGATGCACAATCTATGATTTGAGGGTGTTTGCGGCCTCCTTTGCACAGAGCCAGCTTTAACTGAAGATGACCCACATATAGGTGCTGTCCTGGACTGACTGGGATGTTTTCAGGTCTGCCAACAGTCAGGATGAGTACATTGAGGTTATGATGTAGTTTCTGAAACTCTATTCATTTGTCATTGTACATATATACAATGAAATGTGTTCTCTGCATTTAACCCATCCTATTGTATAGGAGCAGTGAGCAGCTCAACTCAAATTATTTTTCCTATTGCCTTGCTCAGGGGCATAGGCAGGCATATTAAACCTAACATGCATAACATGCACGTCTTTTTGATAGTGGGAGCACTCGGAGGAAACCCACCCACACAGGGAGAACATGCAAACTCCACACACAAAACGGACCTGGGATGGCCTCAGATTTGAACTCAGGACCTTCTTGCTGTGAGGAAACAATGCTAGCTGCTGTGCCCCAGTCGTGCATGTCTGATATCCAATTCTGTGAGTACAGCTGTGTACCATCACACCCCAGGATTAGTTACAACAACAAAACCCCAGTTTACAGTTTTACTCAGACTACTAACATTACCAAAGGAGGAAGCATTTAGTAGTGGGGCCAATGTCTGGCTTAAAGAGTCGACATATGGGTTTAGCAAGGTGGTGAGAGATGCCAACGACTCTACTCAGATTTCACCAGCCATTATCACAAAACAACTAGGCCCATCTGGAAGGACCTGTCAGATCACTTAATACAAATTGAAAGACTCCCACTCTACAAATAGTTTGCATCTGGTAAACGATCTCAGTTCTATTGCTCAATTGAAAAACAATAAGACAGTCTTGACACCATCCCATTACTCCATCCACCAGTACCTAACCACCAGTTCCTCCTCCCCCACCTCAGGAGGGGCTCGGGTCTCCCCACAACTGCCTTTACCTCAATGACTACTCACTCCATCCTGGAGAGGGACGTTAACAAAGTTGTTCAAGAGACAGAACTCCTGCAAAGCTGCTGGACCAGACTGTCTCTCTCTCCAACCTGAAGCACTGTGACGGTAAGACATTTCTGATACCACACTGGAGATATTCTACATACCAGCCTCCTTGAAGACCTCCATTCATCATCCCTGTCCCCCCAAAAAACAAGGATTACAGGACGTAACACAGACCCATTGTCACCCTGACCTCTATGTAAAGTCTTCTGAGGTAGTTGTTCTGTGCTACCTTAAAACCATCACTGACCCACACCTGGACTTCCTGGTGTTCACCTGCAGAGCCAGTAGGTGTGAGGACGATGCAGTTATGACATTCATGTGATCAAATATATAAATTGTGTTTAGCTTGTGGGTAATATAAATCCTTTCCATCGTTTCTGTATCTTACGACCTAACCAAAGGGAATATTGACATAAAAATGTGAAGACTGGAGACAGCTGATCGGTTCAGCTGATCGGCTTCAGAGACACTCTGGTCAAGGGGCTTTGCAGAGCTTCTCTCTCTTGGCAGTGCAACCAAATTAACCATTAACTCAGGCAGCTACGTAAACGTACATCCAGATGCAAACACAACAGATTACTCTGAATGTACAGCAGTACTAATGATTATTGACAAAATTGAGCCACAGTCTGTGTGTGTGTAGGGGTATGGGAGGGAGTGTCTGTATATGGGAAGTGCTAGCAACGTGTTACACCTCTGTGCTTACCAGCTCCTTGAATTTAAACAGTCCATGTCCCGGTACCGGAGAGGTCTCCGGTTCCTTCCGGTCCGCTGCCGGAGATTCTGCAGTCTCTCGAGATTTCCCGCTACAGAGCCAACGAATCCCGGGCAGCTGGACATGGAAGGCGATGCCGCCGCGGACACCGGGCACTAGGCGTGGACCCAGGCAGGGGAGCTGCAAGCCTCCCGTCGTAAGCCTCCACTGCCCGCGTTCCAGTTGACACAACGTCGCTAAGCACCGCAGTTGGGCCGAGCGGCCCTGACGTAAACACAGTAGCAACATGTCGTGGCCCTGTTACCGGCTCGCTGGCGTCGTGCTGTTCGTTAAGCGTCCCATGGTACCTTTTGTGTATGTTGTCTGTGTTGTGAGATATGGTGTGTACGTATATGTTTCCGTATGTCGTTCAGGATCGAATGGGCCGCAGCTTCGACTCTGTTACGCAGGCTGCCATGTTGCCGTAATCTGTTACGCATTCGAGTCGTAAAGTATGACACTTGCCTGCCCCCAGCTCTCCACCTGCTTTCTGTCGCAGAGCAAATCAGTGCGACTAAGAACATACATGATGACAAAACAAACTAAACGCAACTGCAGTGAGCGAAGGATTAACACCTTAGATGCACATAAGACGAAAATAAAACGTGAGCATCGTACAAAATAAAATCTGATTTTATTTATTTCGAAATTTAAATCAGGGTTATTACCCCAAAATAAAAATAAAACAAAGATGTTAAATTTGGTGGGGATGGGCTCCCTTTAAAACGTGTTAAAGACATTTAGCTTTTAAAACCATGCAAATGTGAATTTAAATAAATATCCAATTAGTATTAAATGATTAATATAATGACGATTAACCTGGCATATTTGCATTCTGGATGTTCAACAGTTTAATTATTAGCAAAATTCCACATCTTATCCCAACATATGTTTTCATAACACTTGTTCTGGGTACTTCTGAGGGAGATATGGGTTGGGTGAGGAGTCCAGACTATTCTGGCAATATTAAAAGGGTATGCAACAACAGTAATCTATCAACTGTTCTACTTGCCATATGCAAAGGATGGCATTTTAATAAGTGGTCTTGACTTTTGCCTTTGGAGTAATATTGCTGTTGAAATATAGAGGCTTGGTTGTACAAGAAACTCGAACTTTATTTGACGTAATAACACCTGTTTCTGGCAATTTGCAACAATTATATTTTCCTTAAACTGAAATTCAGATACATCATACAAACAAGAACTGTTAGAATCATTTACAATTCCAACAATATATCTGTAGTGTAAGGATAAATATACAGAAAAAAATAATCTGTTTAGAGCTCAGTACTGTATAAAAGAACGGATTAATCTTCCAGAATTCATTAAATTAACAAGAGGGTTCCAAAAGTTCCACAAACATTTAGGTAACAACATCAAAACAGAACACAGCAATTATGTTAATGTTCAACTGCACTTATGTCATTTAGAAAAGTCAGCATTGGAGGATTACATCACAAAGTTGCTTCAAGATTTGAGAGGCTGATGTTAGAGGGGGCAGTTGGCTTGTCTTTGTCTGTTGTAGCATCAGTCATTAGACAGTCTGTAGCTGGTAGAGTCTGGGTCCCTTCTTTAGTAGGAAGCCTTGTTCATTGAGAGAACTGATCAAACCTTCAAAGTCTAGCACCTGAAATTATCAAATAAAGTGAATAAATTAACAAACAAGGAAATACAAGTGTTTGCGGAGTGTATTTGTGTTGCTACCTACAAGTTAGCTCTCAGCCAGATGTGTATGCGAATCTGTGTATTTGTGTGTCTAATTTAAATAAATAGAGTAAATTTAGAGTGCTATTTAATGTTATCTGTATGTCTACTCTCTATGAGCCTGTCTATGCCTCAAATGTTGCAACATTCACTTTGTGTTGTCCAGATGGACACATGTATTTCAGAGCATATTAGGGCTGTTTACCTTTATGTTCAGTTTCTCAGCAAGAGATCGGAGCTGCTGCAAGTCGAACACCTTCTGATTGGTGCTTTGGGCATGTGCATGCAGTGCGTTGACTAGTCGCTTTGCAGTACCTCGCTGACTCATCCCAGACCCCATTTGAGAGCGCTGGAAGTCAAGACTACCAAATCCATCTGAATAAGTATCAGCTAGACTACAAAATGAGAGAGAGAGACAGAGAGAGAGAGAGAGAGAGAGAAGAGAAGAAATATTGATCATATAACTAAATGTTTGGATTACAGCAGTGGTGCCTGCCTAGACATGTGGATGTCTATGAGCAAGTGCCAGAGAGAGTGATGGAGTTTGACTCATTGGTTTAGTTGACGTTTCCCCATTAACTGTGTGAACAGTTTTCTATTATGTCATCAGCTGTTCACAGATCTGATGTCAAAACAGCCCTTTTTTTAAAGGTAGTCATGCAAAATAGCCATTTAATGTGGTCATGGCAGTCAGCCATATATGCTTTAACAGTCTTGTTAATCTCAGCTGTTGGTTTTGATAGCTTCATATACATTTCCTCATATTAAAACCTAAATGTGTTCAAGTGAAATGTTTCAATGTTCAGGGAATAACTAACCCATCTATCATTTAGATGGGCTGCCAAAGTGATTTTAGGAAATCTTAAATATAAGCTGTATACCTTGATAAAAACAGGTTCAACTTAAGCCATGTTAACCTTTGTGGTAGCACCATTTCTTTTGAGTGGTTCCATCAAGAAATACTCATGCTATGTAGGGCCCATTCCAGTGAAATATACATGATATTTACAGCTATGTCACTGATCTGAGGGCTTTATGTGGTGTAGCTGTGTTATTACAAATCAGAGTATGTGTTGCATCTAGTCTACTGAAAATTCATCAGACGGTGTTACTGCTGCAAGTGTCTCAGAAAATATCTTTTGTAGCATTTGGTTGAAAAGCATTAGACAACGTGAAATTGGACACTTTAAGTCCAGTCCAAGTCCATGTATTTCAGTCATCAGTCACATGCATGCACTTCAGGAACCGAAGAGTCAGAGGCAGCAGGGGGGCATCTGGCCTTAATTCCCCAAACTCCATCTAAGTCTGTGTCCACCCCCACAACATGGGGATGAATCGTGACACTAAAACAGACCTCTCTCTCTCTCTCTCTCTCTCAATACTGCCGCTAAACAGTATGTCTAAAGATATGCTGTGCTTACACTTACTCCTTTCCATTGTTTGACTTGATGTAGACTTTTTCATTAATTTTTCATTTTATTTTAGAAAACAGTCATGCCTTATTTTACAAGTGTGCATTTTGGCATGGAAAACTTAATGCATATATTTCTAGATATTCAGTCTATTCGATATAAAATTTGAAATATTCAGAGGAAACACAGGCTAAAGAAAATCTTATTTGATATATTGAAAATTCATTGTGATTTCTATTTGACTTTTAACTAAATTATTTACTGGAATAGATCCTTAATGTTATTGGATAAAGGTTGGTGTTGAGCCATGGTTGGATACAAACCCTTGCACAGGAAAGATAATACACACCCAGTTAAAGCTTAACAGACTAAAATTACCTGTGTTTCATGATTTCGACCACGTCCTCAGCATCACTCCTGGTAGCTGTCTCTCTGAGCTCCAACCGAGCTCTGGCCTATACACAGAAATAGAAGCACAGGAAAACAAGTGAATGTGTATATATACAGCTATTTTTCTGTAACGCTAAGCTTGTGTTTCTGAAAACCAATTTCTCTATGTAGATGTATTGTGCTTGCAACTGGCATGTCACAAATAAGATGATGCTCTTCAAACATTAAAAGATTAGCAGGGTGATCTCTGAGTCAGGGATAATCTGTCACGACCTTAAACATAATACACTGGTCATAGACTCAAGAAGTGACTAATGATAATGAGATCCATGCACTGAAACACAGCTAACTAATGAGATTTCTATTTTCTTGGGAACAGATCCGTGAGCAGAAACCTAGGACAACTACTACTACTACTACTCCTACTATTACTACTACTTTGGGCTACTCCCTTTCAGGGGCTACCACAGTGGATCATCCATCTCTTCCTGTCTTCTGCATCGTCCTGTCACACCAACCACCTCTGATTTTTACTCACCAGTGGTTGAGGCGGATGGATCAATAATAAAGCCAAACTTACTTCAGTTAGCCTAATTAATGACTCTAGCTGTCTTGTGGTGATGGGCGTGGAATCAGCAGACTGAGCCTGGGACCTCAGTGACAGGTAGAATTCCTGCAGTGTGTGTGCTGCCTCTGGGGAAAGGGAAGGATGGACATACTGACGAGCGTAGCTGACATACTTCCTCAACAGGCTCATTGGGATGTTGTCTAATGAGTCACCTGCAGGGATCTGACAAAAGACATACGCATATCTATAACTGTTATCAAAATTAAAAGTATATATAAAATGTATGCCAAACTTAAACACAAGTCCCGGTTTGGATCTTTTAGCAGTATTTCAACAGTATTTACTCTCTCACAGATGGGACTGGCAGTAAATTTTCAAATTTTCAAATTTTCAACCTGCAGGCGTTCAGACAGGGGTGCGTCTGAATGCTCCAGGAGCAGAGAGCTCTCAGATTCACTTCTGTTGGCTCTGACGACCATGGCGCTGTTCACTCTACCTCTTCCTGTCCTGGCTGCCATGACATGTTCTGATAGGCAGCGGTCATGTGACTCCTCTGGGACATCCAGTAGGAGGAAAACCACGTCGAAACGGGAGAGTAGAGCTGAGTTCATTCTAGAAAAATGCACGTGCAACAAAAGAATTCAAAGAAATTATCAAAAGAAAATGATCACCATTTATGATTAGCTTTCATAGAAACAACTTTAAAACAAAGGAAACAAGCACACTGCATATATTCACCAGTTTACCATGTGTCCAGTATGTTATGATGTTTAAGATTTAATGACCAAGGGTCAGCATCAAATGGCTTTCATTTCTTCTGTAATAGCATCTTTTTTTTTAACTTGTTTTTCATACTCTCTTGCTAAATCACATAAAGTAATTCCAGCCATCACAAAGGGTTCCTTCAAGACATCTGATTTTACTAGTGTATCCTTTTGTAAAACCATCTAGAGTTGTTTTCTCTCCCTATCAATTTATTTCAAGTTTTACAGAAACATCTGTGATGACCTCCTGTGGCATAAGCAGCAGTGGTATAATTAAATAACTAACAAACTCAGTAGCAGCAAATTAAGTAATTGACTGAAAAACTCACTGAATACCTCTAAATTTCATTAATACTGCTGTGATGGACTCGGGTGGGTGAGCAGCAGCAGCAGCAATAACCAAATTACATATTAAACTGACTGACAGGCAAGCTCACTGCCTGTTCGCCTTACTCACCTTAAATTTTCAGAGACAGTCTTGGCTCTGTTATAATGTCCTCCAGTGGGATTGGCAGCAGCAATGACTGAGGTCCTGGCAGGTAGAGAGGAAACTATTCCAGCCTTGGCCAGGCTCACAGACTGCTGCTCCATAGCTTCCAATAGTGCTTGCTGCTGGTTTCCCAACTTATCAAACTCATCAATACAACACAGACCTCCAGACAGAATGTAAAAGGAGAAGGGAAAAAGAAACAAATGAGAGTTGCAAGTACTTTCACATTAGGGTGGATTAACCCATCAAGAACGTTTTTTTCTTCAAATACCCACAGGCTACTCACTGGCTAATAAGGTGTTAAGAGATCAGTTATGTACTCAAACACACACATCAACAGGCATGCATTTCCACCCTTGGTGTCCCTGTTTCTACCTTGGTCAGCCAGCACTAAGGCCCCAGCCTCAAGGGAATAGTCTGCTGACCCCGGGTCTCTGGATAAACTCACTGTTAATCCTATAGAAAGATATTTGCACATTGTTGGGAGAATTGTACAGTATCATCTCTTCAATACTTTTACAAAATTCAGAACAAGCATTTATTTTCCTCCTTTTTTTAACCTGGCTTCTAATGTTATCTTTTCAAAGTTACTTGCTATATCTATATGCTTGGATGTAGTCATGCCATTTTACAAACCATCAGTATACAACTTCATCAATGTAACATAGGCTTTTTCTTTTATACATCTATATAATTTACTT
>OMLC01097338.1:7005-27074 GCA_900302585.1 Regalecus glesne
GGCCTGATATGAGATGCCAGCAGTATGGAGCTATTTCATAGTGGGGCAGCAACACCACTGTTAGAGAAAACTATTCCTCCAAAATATCAAGAGGGGTGTACATCCCCAAAAAGCATTTCCACTGAAAATGTAAAAAACTAAAAAACCCAGGCCATCCCAGATCATTTCTGTGTGGAATTTGGATGTTCTCTCTGTGTCTGTTTGGGTTTCTTCTGGGAGCTCCAGTTTTCTCCCATCATAAAGACATGAATGTTAGAGTTGATACTCCTGCGTGTGCCCCTGAGCAAGGCAATAAGAAAAAGAACTGGGGTTGGTCCTTAGGCACTGCAACTGCTCACTGTTCCTGTACAATAGGATGGGTTAAATGCAAAGAACATATTTCATTGTAAGAATGGAATGACACAAAGTGGTCACTACTCTCTTTTTTTCGGGTCTTTTTTCTTCTTTTTTTCCTCTAAATTGTATCCCCCTTTTTTCCTACCCAAGTTGCCTATGGCTGTGTCGCTTTGATGTCGCAGAAAGAAGGAAGCCGTAGCATGTGTCTCCTCCAAGTCACATGACGACTAGCCCTCGCTACTTCACACATCATGGTCTCACGGGGAAAGCACAGTGCTTGGGTGTCAGAGGAGAACGAAGCGAGAGTACTTTCCCTTCATTTAACCACAAGTGCCTGGACGACCCAGAGGGGGACACTAGTGAACTTAGACTACACTTAGAACTTAGACCTAACCCCTATAGCCATGTGAGGCTTAGCCAATTATACCCACTAACAATGGACCACTGGGCATGGTTGGAAACGAGACAGCTGGGATTCAACATGACAGAGATGCGCTAAACATTGCTTTAACCCCCTACTCCACCGGAAGCCCCTCAGAGGGTCTGTTTGAGTCTTCTGGATTTCCTCTGGAAAAGGCTGAATACCTTTACCTCTCGTTTAAGTTTGCTAGTTAATTTGGATTAAGAAGCATTAATCCAAATAAAATTGCTTTTAACTTAGGTGATAGAATTTTTTTAAGAAGAAAGGAAGACATTATGTTTTATTATCGGTCAAAAAAAGCACATTTACCTTTGGGGGGGCCATGTTACCATAGAGCTGGGATGGCAATGCCTAGCAGTCAGGCGTTGAGGGTTTGCACCCTCCATGGGGCTTGTTAATGTGAGGTATTCATTGTGAAGCACTTTGAGTGGTCGCTGAACTAGAAAAGTGTTATATATGAACAACTCCATTGACCATTTACCTCGATGGTAAACTGTGTGCTTCGGGAACTGATGAGCCAGACGTTTGGGGCAAAAAACCACTATGGGGCAACAGGAAAGACATCAGCCATAATTCCTTACACTCCACTCAAGTCTTGTCCATCGCCACAATGTGGGGACTAATTGTGACATAAAAATGGACCTTTCTCTGTATTTTAACATCTCTTTATATTGGTACTGCTAGTATAAACAGTAAGACTGTTTTTCAGATTGTATAGAACATGCCATTGCTATAAATGAAGTCTTGCATGTATTATGAGTACACTGATGTGCTGAACATCTGGCTGTGATGCCCTCAGATACACTTGTCATTTTGCCTTGACTGTAGATATTTGATTTTGAGATTTGGAATTTATGAGATCCCATGGCTGCATGTCAGACTTGGCCTGAATGTTATCCTTCGTGGCCAGATATGTGTCTGTATCTTTTTCTCCTGTTTTCCCTTCATCTCTTTGTGGCCGAAATGCCTCCAGACTACACGGAATTATGATTGCAAATTCCCTGCTGATCAGTTCCATATATGGTTTTGAAGATCAGATAACAACATAAGCAGAATCCAATTTCATGGGCCTCGACCCGTCACTCAGAGAGGCTGAGCACGATTAGATGATAAGTGACTTTTTAAGTGTAATTGAAATTGCTCCCCTGTTATATCCTAGTCGCTATATAATTGTTTACATATGACGCGGATAGGAAGGTCAGGACAACCTGCGTACTGCCTGTTAGTATGCCAGGGCTTCTGGCAAGTCTCAAGTGGTGTTAACAGTCTGAGCTGACCAGTTAGAATTGCAGACGCATTGCCACCAATGAAGTTAATGACCTCAGGTAGAGCAATCAAGTTTGATGATGGTGCTAGGCGGTATAAGCGAATTGGTATTCATTGTGTCTATTCCAACGATGAATTATTTATGCTGTGCTCGAAGGTAGAACTGGTTCCGGGGGACAGGAATGACTGCAGAGGTGTAAATGCTGTGATGAAAACGAGAGAGAAATGAGAAGAAAAGCAGAGCCCGTCTCTTTCTCCTGGCTGCAGTTTGAAGGAAATGGTGAAAGGATTTTGCCATCATTAATTGTTATTCGTCATCTCCATTACTATTCTGAATAGATGAGGGGCTCTGGCAGGTCTTGTCTGACTTCAGGGAGACTTAACATTGCTGGATATCAATGTGTGCTGTGTGCAAGATAACCAAGGATGGTATGAATTATGTTTACATAGGCAGAAATGTTGAAAGACCAGCATGAAAAATGCAGTAAGCCTTAAACTTACACACATCCTGGGTCTCAAGAGACTACTTAAATCTTCTTTGTCCTTTTTTTCAATTAAAAAGTAATGATTTATAGACACTCAAGTATTTAATCTGCATTACAATTATTGCTTTATGTTTAATCATTAGATTCAGGTTGTTGATGAGCAAAGCAATTTTGTCACGTGTTACCTGTTTGTTGACAATACCATTTTTTTCCATAATTCATATGACACTCTTGTGAAACAGCTACATTCATACAACAGACCTCCGAACAACATACTGCTTTTGACGTTCAGGCCGTAATACTGGTTTACTTATCGAGCCCCACTTCTTCCTTATTCCATGGTGGGTGTGCAGTCAGTTCTGTTCTATCCGACTGAAGCTGCTGTGTTTATGTGACGGCATGGATCCCTGGCTCCTCAACATCAGACTGTCTCGAGGGGTAATTGTGATGGTGTGCTGTAGTGCTGCTCTTTGCTCTTCTAAGCCTCACATCCTTCTTCTTAGATAGGGAACAGAGTGCAGTGTTGGGACAAGGTAATTAGCTGTTGAGATTAGAGTCTTAAATGAAGAAGAGAACAGACTCATCACGTGGCACATCAGACTCCGCTCTGACCTGAACCAAGGGAATGAGGATGTCGGCTCAGTTTTACAGATTCTTTAGTTAGTTTGTTGTTCTTCTGTATGTGTTTTCGTGTATCTGTGTTCCTGTAGGGTGTGTTAACAAAGGCTGCAAGAATTCACTACAGTAGTGGCCATTTGATTGATTTTATTGTTTTTTGGATGCAATTACTTACATTATTATTTGAAAGAAAAACGTCTTTTCAGGCTCAATAATCCAGGTACTTAACAAAGTCAACATAGTTGCATCAGGTCCTCTGGACATGGGTTTAGAACAAAATAGGAGTATGTTTCAACATTCATCTGAATGTCATCCGCAGTTCTCAGTTCAGTATGTGATGCACCCAGCTCCTCTTTCAAGGAACAGAGATGTAGATTAGGGTGCTCACAAAGATTGAGGCAAAGCAATGTCAACATGGAAGAAAAGAAAAACATCTGATTTACATTTGCCCTCTAATTTACATCCCCGTTCCTTTAAAAGTGAGCTGGGTGGGTCACATAGTGGACTGAGAGCTGAGGATGACTTTAAGATGAATGTTGAAACATACTCCCGTTTTGTTTCAAACCTATCTCCACATGACCTGATGCAGCTACTTTGACACTACTTTTAAAGGAGTGATTGCACGTTGGTACAGTGCTGCCACATTATCACTGCTTCCTCACAGTAAGAGGGTCTTGAGTTTGAATCCCAACCCAGGTCCTATCTGGTTGGAATTTGCATGTTTTCCCCGTGTCTGTGTGGCGTTCTTCCAGGTGCTCTAGTTTCATCTCACTGTCAAAAAGATGCCCATGTCAGGGTTAACACTCCTGCCTGTGTCCCTGAGCAAGGCAATAGGAAACAGTACTGGAGTTGGTCCCTGGGTGTAGGAGCTGTTCACTACTCCTATACAATAGGATGGGTTAAATGTAGAGAACACATTTCATTGTATGTATGTACAATGACAAATTAATAAAGCTTCTCATCATTTATTTTTTTCACTTGTCAAATAAATATAAGCCAATTTATGACCTTTGGCCGTTTGATGTGGAACGTCCTTGTTAATATTCATGCCTGCTATGTCTTCAGATTAAGGAAGACAGCTGAGAGAGAGAGAGGAAGGATGCTCATCCTTTGATAGCATGTTTGCTACCTTGTCTCTCTTTTCACACCCGTTCACCTGCTTTCCTGTCTGTTTCCTGACGTAAGGAGTTGTGGCAGGGAGAGAGAGCTGTGTCCATCCAATGTTTTCCACGCATCACTGCTTTTCCTTCCCTCCTTTATCTATCAAGGTTGGGTTGACTCGACACCTTTGCTCTTTTTCCAGCCATACCCTATGACAAATTCACAGACTTGCACACATTCATCTTCAGAGTGTGCCAAATACTGCTGTATCCTCCAATCATTGCCATTGAGGGTATAGCTGTTGGCTGCAGGATTTGAACTGCCAAACTTTCATTCATAAAACAAGTTTACTTATGGCAAGGCTACCATTTCATGGTTTAGTTAATAAAGACGAAACCCTTGATTTTTGTTCATCATTTGTTGCTATCGATAACACTGTTGGCTCCCTGGAGGGCATCTGAATTATTGTTTATTGCCATCTCTAGTTTTCTTTTGGCTCTGTAACACTACAATAAAAGCAATCACATCATCCCCTCTTTGTCGTGGTTTGCCCAATAATAGGATAAACCTGCAGCAGATATACTGATTTTCTTTAATTTTCTAGTTTCCTGGGAAGAAAACTTGTCTATCAGTCAATGATATATTACTCTTAACATTTCTCTTGTCGAGCAGAACTTTCATGTTCTTTACTTTCTCCATTTGTTTTGTATCGTTTCGGTATCTTTTAGACGAAGCCAAATTATATTTGCGAGAAAAAGATAAATAGATAATGATATCTCCAGCCTCCCTACTGGCCATAGGTGCAAGTTCAACATGTGGTTTATGACTTTTGACCAAGACACGCTGGCTCCTGACTCAGTCGTAAATAACGGCAGCGAAAGGCTCCCAAGGCTGCGGTCAGTGGAGAAGCTCAATCAATGAGGTTTTCTCTAATAACCAGCATCAAGGTTTTCGGTTATAGTGCCTTTGTGGATCAGAAAGCCACAGTTGTGTTTACAAATCGCCATGAAAAGAGGTTGGACCAGGGTTACGAATTTCTCTTTCATTCATATTATGTTAAATATTTGAAGAATGACTTGCCTCCCTATACACTGGCCCCAGAGGAAGACTCAGACTTCAGAACACATTAAATGCTATCATGGTAGCCAATGCTAACTTGGGAAAATGAATAGGAATAAATGAATATGTATGCGTTCATGTATTCAGTGTAACTTGAAAATTATATCACTAGATGTGTCAAGACTCATAAATAGTAATGGTAGTATATATTTTTTTCTAATTTCCGCAGGAAAACATTCTACAAGGATTTCATAAGTGCGTGTACCCTCCCATTCTATCATGATTAAAATGTGTCTCTTAAACCTTGGCTGTCTGACATCATGGCCAAAAAGTAAACTATAAGCCAACCTTACTGTCCTCTCATGTAGTACTGCAAAACTTACCTTTTACAAAAAAATCAGCTCAGAAATAAATTAAGAGGCTAAACTTCCCTTGGCAATCTAACAAGCAAACGGCACAGAAAGAGAGAATCATCACACACACAAAAAATTCTAATTTGTAAAGTAAAATTCAAATCCTCCATGGATATGATCACATCATCATAAAAGCTGTGTGTGCACCTCGGGGGATATTTCCACACTGGGCCAGGCTGCAAAACTATGTGCAAAACACATGAAGGACACTCCCATCTATGACACAAAACCAACAGAATTTCATTTAAAGCTTAGACATCATGACAGCATGCACGCAACCTCGCAACTATTAGTGACAGACACTGCAGAACCATGAGTAGTGAACAGTGATTCTGGCATTTGGGAAACCCACTATCTAAAGCAAGAAATATTGATTGTGTTTCATGTCATTGTTGACTGCTTATCCGAAGTTGGGTTGTGGATCTGCTAGTGCCTATTCCAGGGTCAAGGCTTAAAGTGGAATGTCCTTCTTGATGGCCTGCATTGGGCATGGATCCACAGATTCTAGCTCATTTGTTCCCAAAGCCCTTGTTCTATGGTTAAGCAATATTCTTAATTCTTGATATTATTAGATTGGCACACCAGCCTGTTAAATACACACACACACACACATCATACATTTCTGATTTTTACGTTTCACAAGTAGTTCATGGACTTTGAGAATTCTGATAGACAAAGGAGCTTCTTTCCTTCAACCCCTCACATTCTAATCCAAACTGAATGGGCAGGTGTAAAGGGTCGAATTCCTCCTAAACATTTTCTTTAGATGTTGATTGTCAAATTATGAGAGATGTCTCCTTTACGTGTCATGATTAGTCCCCACATTTTGGGAGTGGACTTGGATTTAGATGGAGTTTAGGGGGATTAAGGCTGAATGCCCTTCCTGACACACTGTGGTGGGTTCGAAGCCACTACCTCTGGCTTGTCAGTTCCCAAAGTGAGCGCTCTAACCACTGAGGTATTGTGGCCCTGATTGTCAAATTATGGATTCATAAAATAAAATTAGATCCTTATATCAAAAAGATATTTTTTCAATTTTTCATCATTTTAAAATATCCATCTTGCCCTAATGTGTCCCATGTGCATATATGTATGCATCTGATGCTCTATCACTGCCTTTTGTCTATACTATGTCTTAAAACCCAAGCACATGCAACACTAGCCAAATCAGTCAAATTGTGTGTGATTTGTCAAAAACATTCAATTGGAGACTGAATAACAAGACCATCAAAGTGGCTTAAAAACAGTGTCCAGCAGTCAGCAGTTTCTATACAACAATTTACTCTCTGACTGAAGGGGTTTCATAACGTATTACGATGAAAGTTTTTGAGTCATGTAGCTAATGGACCATGATGAGTGCTACTGGGGTTTTTCTAATTTCATTAGAACCAAGTCTTAGTTTTTATGTTTGGGAGTTTGGGAGGGCTGCAGTAGCTCAGTCAGTGGTAGAGCGCATGTCTCGGGAACTGACAAGCCAGATGTTGCAGGTTCAAACCCACCACAGGGTGTCAGGAAGGGTATCCATCTTTAATACCCTGTGCTCCATCTAAATCTGTCTTTGCCCCCACAATGTGGGGACTGATCATGGTAAGTAAAAATGGACCTCTCTCTGTTTCCTACCTTGCAGGACGATATCTCTTGTCAGCTTTCCAGCGTGCCTTCTTTCCCTCCGTGAAAGAAAGCTTGACCAGAGCCTGTCATCCTTTCAACATGTCAGCAGGGTCTCATTAACAATGAAATAGCAATAGCAATTTCCACTCTGTCTACTTAAATTCCTATATTTAGCTTTAATAGCTTGGCCATAGCTTGAACATGGCAGGTATTACTCGAGTTGCTTATTTGTCACTTTTATTGGGCGGCATAGCTCAGTGGGTAGAGCGGTCGTCTGGCAATCGGAAGGTTGCAGGATCGATCCCCAGTCCTGAATACAGCATGTCGAGGTGTCCTTAAGCAAGACACTTAACCCCTAACAGCTCCCTGAGCACCATATGGTGGCAGCTCACTGTTCCTATACAATAGGTTGGGTCAAAAATTCAGAGAAATCCAAATTTCCCCTTGTGGGACTGATAAGGGAATCATTATTATTATTATTATTATTATTATTATCCAGCCGATTAGTATTTTTTTTCTTCGTTGCTTATATGTCTTCTTTAATACTCAGTAAAATTGATTGAATTTCTATTTCTGCTTAGTGTGTAATTATAAAAGAGGTAACTGTTGCAACACACATTTAGGCTGACTTAAGAGGAATGGATTATAAAGTTTGAATATGAGGAAAGCATACCAGACATAATTTAATGGCTGGGAATTGCAGCCACAGAAAAAAGGCACAATACTGACAGTGAACTCCCATGATTGTACACATTTTTCAAAGGTCCTCTTCATGCCGCCATATGGTATACTTTGGTTTATTCCCACTGAGCCACTTGTCATATGTGACAATGCTGGGGGTTTTTCCTGGCCTTGTCACCATTGGTTTGTCCAAACACAAAAGACTGTCTCCATTCAGACTTAGAGTAAAAATCACAAGTCTTTGAGCACATTTTGTATTTGTCTTTGCTTGACCTTTCATGTACTTTCAGCATTTTTTTCTCCTCAATGTCCAAAAATACATTTGGAGGAAGGCCAGGATTAAAAGGATGTCCTTTTCATTATTGTTAATTAGTTATTTTCACCATTTGGTAAAGGAGAGATGCGTCACTAGGGCTGTGTATTGGCAAGAATGTGGGGATGTGATGCCTATGATGACACAAGGGTTACAATTCAACATATTGGGATACTGTAAGTGAGGCAATATATTGGGATTTCATAGGGCTATGTTTTTTGCATTTACACTACTTCCCCTTTCAGTTTACATTGTTGCCTTGTAGTAGTAAAAGAGAAAAATGGCTGAAGGTAAAATACACTAATGCTATCCAACCGTTGGGGCTTTACACACATCATAAAATAAAGGAAAAGGAAAAGAATTGCTCATTATTTCATCATTTTATCTATCACTTCACGCAATCATCAAGTGATTGCTTGAAGCATGAAACAGGAATGGAATTAAGAATACAACAGATGCAAACAAGAAATCATTGGCTTTCTAGACATTTCATTGGATCTTGGGAATGGTGCATTCAAACCAAATATGAAGCCAAATAACACACTATAATATGTCCATAAAGAAAGCAATCATCCACCCTCCATCTTGAAGGATATTTTGGAGAGCATCAATAAAAGACTTTCAAACGTATCATCAAGCAAATCTATCTTCAATGAAGCAGCCCTCCCCATAATAGAAAGCCTTCCAAAATAGCGGCTACAATTTAAAACTGATGTATAAGCCACTGCCAAATGCCGACAAGCCAGCAAACACAGAAAACAAAATATCACCAAGTGGAATCCACCCTGTTGTAACACTGTGGCCACAAACAACAGGTATCTGTTTAAAAAACATCAACCTTTCATATAAATTATTCACCCCAGAACTCCCATTTAAGAAGAATGTTAAATAGAAATACCATCAAGATTAGCTACAGGTGTGTGCACAACATCTATCAAATAATAGCATCTCATAACACAGGCATCATGATCAAATCAAAGACCTCCTTAGCCAGGCATTTCCAGCTGTAATTGCTGTGTGAATGAATAGTGCTCCCCTGAAGGAAGATACCAAACAGAAGAGGTCATCTACCAAGCAACAGTAGAAAGAGAAGACAATAGTAAAAAAAAAGTAAAAAAGCAGAGAATGCCAAATTTTCGCTTTTGGGACTGATAAGGGCATCTTTATTTTTTGTGTGTGTATTTAACATCTTTTAGCCAATACATTTGGTCTTTGGGAAACAGAAACCTTGATTATTCAATAACCTGGGAAATCCTCTCAAAGAACGAGGCTTATTCTACCAGTAGTAAAATATGTTTTTTAGAGAAATGTTTTATTTTTTTGCAAACATAAAATTTCAACCTCAAATGATTGAAATAAATTGGCCAGCAGGTGTATTACAGAAACTTCTACTTTGTAATTATACATAACCGATGCTATTGACACTCACTCCCCCACTAGACATTGAATACGTAATGTATATAACATGACATAAACTGTCAGAAGTAACATGTATATATCCAAATGTCCCTCATTGTTCGGCTCTCTTACAGCTTGTACTGCACAAGATTGAAAGAACCCACTTGAATTACTAGATTTTTCTGTATTATGATAACAACTTCTTCAAGGAATCCACCAACAAATGAGTGAATTAATCCAGTATTTCAAGTGAATACTTTCAATCTTGACCAGTACAAACCTGTTTCATGTCCCAAGCAATCATCTGCCCCACAGTCAGCTGTTGTGGGCTTGATCCCACCATGGGGCATTGGAAGAGGGTATCTGGCCTAAATACCCAATGTCGGGTTAATATGCTGTAAAATGATTTGAGTGGCCAGATCTTTTTATAATTAGCTTTGAAGAATGCCTTTTGCAATTGTGTGACCCATCTTCCAAATGACACGAGCCATATCAAATGGAAGTTCTAGGTGTAATAATGTCTACCCAATATGAAGAAATAAATAAACAATTTAGAATCCTCAATAACTTCTGTTGATCTTGAATGAACTGAGCCCTTGGATAGCTATGATAAACTAACATGGAACCATTTAAAAAAATGTGATGACATTTTGTGTACTATAATGACTGTGACTATAGAATGCATTGTTTTCAGGAATATCTATAATTAATGAAGTTGTTACTGCAATATGTGTGTTAAACTATAGGCTGGTACCAAACTATTTAATGACATGTTTGCAGTACGTTGCTATCAGCATGGTTTGAGAATATGCTTGGAGTTTTAGGCCCATTGCAACTAAAGTGTTTTTTTTCTATGGTTGGGTGGAAAGGTTCTGGGCTTAGAGAGGCATGGTTCCAATGGTATTTCCACCTAGACACAGTTTGACTTATGATGCTTACAAACCATGCCCAGCACACTTTTCTAGGCATGATTCAATAATCATGCTCAGTGCAGCAGAACTGTTGAAGTGGGATGTTCTAATGACTTAGGTATTCACTGATTGGTTTCATATTTCCAGTTAGTTGCGACTCACTGACCGGTCTCTTTACATCCTCATCCAGGTCAGTTAGGTAGGGAAAAAAAGAAATTAAAATGTCAAAGACAATGTCATGGTCAGTGGAGGTTACACATGCAATAAGTGTCGTCTCGTCTGACAAAAACATGATCAACTGGAAGGAAAAAAGGAAATGAGAACGCGCTCCAACTAATAGCTGAGCTGTTGACACTGTGCGTCTCTTGTAGGTGTAGGTTTTATTAGACACTTCCTAGTACTGATTTTATCAACCCAACAGATGGAAAAAGAATGGGTTACTATTCCTGCAACTTTAGAGCAGTGCAGAAGCAGGATGTGGTCCTGGTGACCGTCCAGCCCTAAAAGGGAAAAGAGACTTAAGTAATTAGGGGCCAGGTCCTCTTCCTTTCATTGTTCTAAAGAATAAGGAAATCAACAAGATCTTGCCCAGGATCACATAGGAACTCATATAATACATCACATAACAACATATAAAATCATGCCTCACTTATACATTGTTGTTTGTATCCAAAACATCTCGGCGAACCATCGGTGAGGGGTTCGTTTGTTAGAACACTCTAAATATGACACTTGAATAACCAGGTTAGTTTACTTTAAGCCTTTACATTATTCCAGAGGATGGCTCTTGGTTGTAGACATGGCTACAATTAATATAGTATATTGAACACTAGAGGGTTTCATGTTGTACCTACATCTGTCCAACTCCCGAACACACCCCAAAACACAGTATTGATCTTCTTCTGGACAAGATAAAGCTGGCACAATGTTACAAAGTATTGGGTGAACACAGTTGTATGTTATACCCTTATGCAAATTTGGTCACAACAGCAGTAAAGGTGGATGAAGGGTGCAGCAGTGGGTGCTCCCTAATTAGGGGCGGCATAGCTCAGTGGGTAGAGTGGTCATCTAGCAATCGGAAGGTTGCAGGTTCGATCCTCGGTCCTGCACAAAGCATGTCAAGGTGTCCTTGAGCAAGATACTGAACCCCTAACAGCTCCCCGAGCACCATATGGTGGCAGCTCACTACTCTTAAAGGATGGGTTGAATGCAGAGACATTTGAAATTTCCCCTTGTGGGACCTGATGAGGGAATCAATGTTTTTGGTCTTGGTTCGCTGTGCACTTGGACTCTGGCCCTACCCTCAAGAACCTAGAAGGACAGTCATACTTGATCCCAAGCGACTGTTGATGATGATGATTGATGTTTGGACATTGAGAGGATTGCTGCATCCCGAGACAAAAAGCAGACAGGTTTTTGGACTGTAGGATGTAGATAGATAAGGGAAAGAAGAGAATCGATGTCAGAGATGCGTGCATGCACTTAGACATTTAAAACTTGCCACCTAGCACTTGGAAATGTCACATGGACGTAACGCTGAGTCACCTTATTTTTAGTTTTACTAAATGTCAATAGAGATGATAATCAAAGTCACGGGACAAATTGATAGGATATATCCAACTATATCCAATTAACATAAAGAGTACATGTCAAAATAAGTGTTGTGTCATGGGATTAGTTTTACTGGTTACCAATATCTAGTTCTAGTAGAAACTTTAGAGGTAGAGAATTGCGATTACAACTGAAGAGGCTTCTTTTTGAGAGCTCCACTGCTCGATTAATGGCTCCGGTTTAGTGTAGAATCTGACACAACACCATGACAACATGGGAAGGTTATAATTACTGGATATGTTGCTTTGCCAGACAGAGTTTAAATGAGTGAAGAACATAATGTAGAAATCCCTGCAGCATATTCAATATTCACTTTGAACAAAGTACATATGATTATCATATTTTCAGTTCTGATATCCCACCTCCCACTCCCACCTGAATTCATACATATTTCCATGATTCTCAAGCAAATGTGAAAATCAGCTAAGCCTCTTTCTGTTGCCCCTGTGCCAGAGATGGGGTACTTCATCACAGAGATAAGCATGTTGGCTGAGGCAGAGCAGCAGAGAAGGGAGAGGGCCAGAGAGTTCCTTGTGAAGTATGGATCAGTTCTGGTAAAGTTTGAATGATTAATGTAATGCTAGAATCTCTGCTGGTCTGTTACCTTGCCAGGCTGTTGTATTTCTGCCGTACAGCCAGAAGATGAATGAACCTGAATGTATGAGCTGTTGTGTGGTATCTCCCTTTCCCATCACAATGTGAGCCAGTTGACTCTGATAATCCTTTCTTCACCGAGGGGATCCTCTGATCTCTGCAAGACATTGGCATCTGGGCTCTGTGATTTCATTCAGAAATCGTCAAGATGAGTAATACTATCAACTCTGTGTGAAAATGCACGTTGTCTAGTTTAAACGCACAGAACACCATCTGAATTGAAATGAATTGCTTGGAGGCTAATTTTGGTGGAAGACAGGAAATATGTCATTCAATGGTATTTTGAAGCTCAAAAAAGCGATTTTTACCCATAGGAAGGCCTAAAACCACTCATTTACCACATCATTATGAACAGTTGCCGATAGGACTTTCATATTGCCCCAAGAGTTGTTTTTTTAATGGTCAAACGAAACCAAATTGTCTTGACCCTACTTAAGATGGTATCATCTTACAAACATGTCAGACTGTCTAGTAGGCTAACTAATTGCCTGCCCTCTCTGTCACAAGTTGAGAAACAGTTCCTGGCCTGTTTTTCCTCTGCTCAATAAGATTTTCTCTTTCAGACTTGTGGTCACATCCATGGGCTCAGTGAGGCTCCATAAATAACACACATCTTTCCTCTCTCTGAAGCTTGCATTCAAGCACCAGTCTGAACCACAATGTCTGAGGCTGATTTCATAGATGTGTGCAGGAGCCGCCCAGACTCCTGTTTCATTAATAATCATTAAACTTCACATTTCCTGTGTGTCAGCAACACAATAGTTTTTATTTCTTTTTCCCTAAACTCAAGAAATATTTAAGGGTCAAGCATGGGTAGAAATGAGAAATGTCAAAATTAATAAATATGTTAGGAAATTGGGTGCATTCAGAGTGATGAATGTCATTTATTGTTGTTAAGCGTACAACAACCCTTAAAACGGTATTTTCTTTCTTTTTTGCCACAGTTGAGAAAAGTTTTTAAGGTTAACTCACGACTGTAGTTTTTCCAAACTTTGAGCTAATGTAGTTTTAATGAAGCCTATATTTTCTGTCTTTCCTTATAGTGCAAGGGAGGGGACAGTTATTTTCATTGACTTTGTTGCCTTAGGGGCTGCAAAATGAATTTTACACCATGGTTGTCATTGCTGTGGTAGTGGATTGCATACTCACCTCCCCTCTCTACCACTGTCTGGCCCTCAGTGTTTTGTTTCCAGGTACTCTCAAAGCTCTGACTCTCAAATGGATTCTGTACATGCTTTTTCTTCCATGTACTTCCGGTTCCCAGATAGATAGATAGATAGAATGAAAGATGGATAGACAGACAGACAGACAGACAGACAGACATAGATAGTCTGACAGATAGCCAGATAGTTGTTTCTCATCCTACTTGAAAGTATGTGTTGCCACAGCTTGTACATCAAAACAGAAGTTCACACTTGTGTATAGTTACACAAGCAAATTCGGGGGGGGGGGCACAGCTGGGAACTGAACTCAGGATGTTTGCACCAAAGGCAAGCACGCTAACCAGTCAACAAAAGAGTCTGACTCAATAGCCAAGGGCGAGCAAGCTGCCATTAATGTTAAACTACCACCTTCCTTTGGGAAGCGCTTCCCCACATTTCAGCCTAGCAACCTGGAGGCTCTCAGACCTACGCTTGGGTCCGCCTCACACACGCAGGATGCCACGAGCTCCCCCACACTTCAGTTCGATGGCCAAGCAGTTCACCATCTCACTTCTGACACCAATGTAGTGAATTCAGGGGGGGCACATATATACTACATACTATATTCAAATATGCATGACATCTAATGGAAAATAGGTACACACATGCAGACAAGGACTGGGGTACTTTATATAAAGGTGCTATGGCAGAGGGGACAAAACCTATGCCAAGACAACCTTCGGCTCAATGCAAAAAGACAGAAACATAATTGCTCATAGATCATAGATATTGAATGGCTGTATTTAACTGGTGATCTGAGCAGGAGGTCTCCCTGCCTGCCACCCGTGTCAGCGTGTATAGAGAATGGATGAAAGAATACGTCTGCCTCACATCAATGTTTTCACCAACATAATTTCGTACTACATTAAAAGGGAAAGCCACCATTTCTTGGTTAGCAAAAGAGAATAGCAAGAGGTTTGTTGAATTTTAGAGGAGGCAAAAAGCAATGCTGATTGATTAGTGATGTTTGTCTGGTAAAATGCAGTGCACTGTTAGTCTTGTTGGCTCTGGTGGACTTTTGCTCAGGGGAATAGCTTTTATTTGCATAAAAGCGTGTGTCTTCTCTGTGTTGTTTTCTGTGAAATGTGTCTGCTTGGCCAGTGGCCCAGCACATGTCTGAGGACAAGTCAGTGTTGTTGTTTTCTCTCTTCTTCTCAAGTAATGGGTTGGTGTGCTGTTCCATTTCCATGTTTCCAGTCATTATTTTTTTATTATTTATGCTTTTTGTTTCCAATACCTAAAAGGGGCGTTGAATAAGGAACAATAACATCTGATCATGATTTCATAAAAGTTTGTGTAATCTCTCTAAATGCTCTCTTATAAATCATGTCCTCTTTGTTTTTGAGGCCATCCCTATAACCATCATCACGGTTAACAATGATTATTTATGAAGATAAGATAGTATGAGATATTCCTTTATTAGTCCCACAAGGGGAAATCTGTGAGGACTTTGATTCTTCGTGTGCTCTACTTTACAGCCTAGCTTGCTGGCCATTTCACCTTCATACAGGGAAAACTTGTTAGGAGTCAGGGCTCTGATGGTACCGCTATTGTCTTTGTCCAGCTGGTCATTATTCACTGTGACAAGCGGGGGAAAAGTAATGAACAGTTCAGTTCCTTTGTCGGAGCTGAGCCTGCACCTGCTTGTGGCGTTGGGTTAAGGAAGAGGCTGGGCTCTTTTACTGGGGCATGAGGATTTCATAGCTGTGCCCAATACCTTAACATACTGTCAAACACATAGCATGCTTGTCAAAGAACAAATTCTTGAGATTTATTTTAGAATTGTTGGTTCTATGTTTTTTCTCTGACTTGAGTAAAGGGAGAGTAAACCTTTTGATTAGCTGAAGACTTTTAAACTGAAAACACCGGGGCAACTGTAGCTCAGCAGTAGAGTGTGCATGTCGTGAAATGACAAGCCAGGTGTCGGGGGTTCGATCCCACAACAAGGCCTCACGAGAGGCATCCTACCTTAATCCCCACACTCCATCTAGGTCCATGTCCACCCCTACAACACGGATTCTAATCATGACATGTAAAATTGAAACTTTTATTAGTTGAAAACATGTTGGCATGGTTGTCAATTTTATTTGTATGGAATATTTGTATATTTGTATTATCAAAAATGACAAATTTGCCTCAGAGGGCTTCACAGTAACACAACGTACTGTTCTTAGACCCTCAGATCAGATAAGGAACAACTCCATAAAAGGCTTTTTTTACTAACAGGGAGAAAAAATAGAAAGAGACCTCAGGGAGAGGAACGGAGGAGGGCTCTCTCTCCCAAGACTGACAGATGTGTAATGGATGTTGTGTATACAGAATGAAACTCAACTTACAGAATACAAAACGGAGAGGATAACAGAATTATAATTGAATTACTAGATATATGAAGAACATGATGAACTTTGATGGGGCTGCAGTTTCTCAGCAGCAGAGCATGCACACCAGTAAACAATGAAATAGCCATCGCAAGCTCAACCAACCACAGGGCACCGGGAAGAGTCTCCTATGCTCCTCACATGCACAGAAGAAGAGAAAGAAGAAGACCTCATTCAGCAAAATAAAAGACCTGTGAGAGAAGGTGGTTCTATGATGGCAGTCTTAACTGATTGTCCTCATGTTAAATCAAACAAAAATTAGACATCACGCCGCTGCTTTGAGGGAGAAAATGTCTATAACTTCTCTTTCTTCCAGGGAAAATGGCACATTTAATCGGTTAACCGTCTTGTAATTAACAATAAATCAACCATATCCAAATCATCCGTCTAATGTAAGGATCTTGAAGACCATGTGATGCAGTCAACACACATGGGATCCAATCTCATTAGGCCAATAAGATATGAGGCTAAGTGCGAGTAGGCGGATACTGGTTTAAACAGGATGCTTACTTATTCTTTAAATAACCTTTGCATTTGGATTCAGATTTTATGTCAGGTTCTTATCTCAGGCCAAGGTGGTGAGGGGCAGGATTTGTTGTGATTAGTTAGATATGGTGCATGGCCGCAAGCTTGTTGCCAATCTTGTGTCATTTCTGACTGGTGGAGCTTGCTCAAGACCCCTGGCCTGACTCCCTGAAATACTAATAACAGGCCACAGTGGCATATGTCTAAGAGCACAAAAGAAAAGAGAAGAACAAAATTGTTCTCTGGCTGTACTGCGGTAGCACATGGCAGAGGGCATATACGTCTGTGATCAGTGTCCCTGGTTTTAGTCGGCGAATGTAAAATCTTCATGCATTTTTCAAAGGAAAAATGCAAAAGGAGGTGATGGAGGGAATAGTTCAGGGGGAATGGATGCCCTAATCTCACTATCCTCTGCAAAGGAACATGTTATGCCAAAAAAGAATCAAATGAATATAAATGTACAAACAACTCAAATAACATGACTGATCTTTAAATTTCATGAAGCACAAAAAATGCTTTAGCTGGAGTCAAAAAAGGAATGTTCAACACTAAAATGTCACTGATGTCAAGGTAACATTGCGGATCAGGAGGTGAAATTGTACTGATGCAGAGTGAATCTTGTTTTTGTGCCTGGGCATTGAAACTCGAGTTGGTGGCAAGCACAGTGGAGGGATGTTTCAGGCATCACTATGACCTTCTCAGTGGCCCAAGAGTGTCTTGGCAGAGCATGACTAATACAGATTATCATAGCAGGAGAAAGCCAATTACTCTGGTCATCACGGCACCCTTGGGGCCCTTTTTACTGGTATGTAATGCATTACAGAAGTCTCTGCTCCTCTCTCTCGGGCAGCTTTTTGTTTCCTCTTCGGTGTTCCACCAGTTTGAGTGTTAATAATGCAGTCAATGGGACCCTTCAAAGGCTGAGAACTCTCTCTCTCTGTCTCTCTCTCTCTCTCTCTCTCTCTCTCTCTGTCTCTCTCTCTCAGATGAACTTCTGCTCCACAAAGCAGGGAGGTCGTGCCTCTTAGTAGATGAATTACATTCTCCGCTGCTTGCCTTCTCTCTTTATTCCAAGACAAAAACCTTTATGTTGTGGCCCTTATTACCTGGTCATCTCAGTGTCCTTGAATGCAAGGCTACAGAAGAGATAAGTGGTAGTTCTGGGTTTATGTTAAAAGAGTCTTGTCTGATGCATGATTCCATGATGAACCAAGAAAAAATGATCTAACCTTTTGTTGTTCATGATGTTTTTGTGCAAACAGATTTGCTACAAGGGAGCTGGTGAAGCTGAGATTACACACAGCGACGCCACATCTCTAGGATGTACAAAGACTATAGATCAAGCAGAACAGGAGGTAAGAGGCTTGTGCTTTTGTGTGTGTGTGTGTGTGTCTGTGCATAAGTCCACTAATGTACGTTCCTCAGCACCTGAGGCAGTCTTCCTAAAGCCTAGTGGAGAATTGAGATTCTACAGCACAAAGAGGATTTGCTTGAAACACCTTTGCTTCTGCACTGATAATGTTGTCACTGGCCCCACCTCTACCTTCACCCCCATTTCCCAACCCCCCATCCCTTAGTGAGTAAGTCTTTCCTCAAATCAATGCATGGCCTCTTCTCATCCACCCTAACCCCTGGGCCTGCATTGCACTCAGACTGGCTTTCATCTCCCTCCCCCCTTCATGGTATTCGTGTTTTTTGTGTTTACTTTGGTTTGGTCAGCGCACAGGAAAGGCAAAACGTTGCCAGCCTGTCCTAGTTATTTTCTGGCTGTCAAACCTTCTGACTGAAGCTGAGTTGTGGTCATCTGGGCTTACGGGTATGTTTCACACAAGGCTGAAAGAGTGAGCAGTGAGACACAACTTTGTCACAAGACCCACACAAAAGTGAGGGCTCATTTCCTGTGGTATCAGTAGATGTGCAAATATAATATATCATGTTTATCAAAAGCTCCTACCAGTACTGTGAGAGAAAACACTTTTGCCATGGGTATTCCTGGTAAGAAAACAAAAATCTGAGCCTTGTTGGTTTCAATACTCTACCTGTTGAGAAGGTAGAGGACTAGGAGATAGCTTCTCTTGCGAGCAGCTGAGAACAAAATGTAGAGCAAAGTGCGTATGGGTTCTTGAATGGCATTATATACAGTTATATCAAGGGGAACTGCCATGTAGGTTTCTGTGTGTGTGTAAATGTATTTCCAGTGGTGAATTTCTTAAGAATTATTACAGAGTTTGGTGAAGAGAAAGAATGGAAATCAAGTTAGAATAAAGGAATAACAATGGGAGTAGAAAGTGAATAGCTTTAGAAAGTGACAGAGTGCTCAGAAATGGGGGAGGGGGATCAAAGCGACTCATTTCTTGCAGGGTTTCGGCTGATGAACGTGTCCTTTTCTATTACTCTCACAGAGTGCGGTGTGCAAGTCGGTCAGGTGATAATGAATGCTTTGTCTGATATCTGGCCTTCCTCCCTCCTGTTAACCTGGTTTGCCCTTTGTCATGCATCTTCTCCCTGTCTCTCTTGTTTCTTGCTTTTTATTCTACATATTGTCAGGCTGGCTTATTTGCTTACAGCAGATAGAATTATCTGCAGTCTCTGCCCTCTTCACTCTGGAGGATTGGGTAGTTTCAAGTGGTCTCCTCTGGAAGGTTCAGTATATCATAAAGACATCAAGTCCCTCTCTCTTCCTGCATAAATTAAAAACTAGATTGCAGTATTTTATCTATATGGCCTCTTACAGGGAGTAGCATAATTCAGAAGATAGGGCACTTGTCTAGTAATCAGAATATTTGTGGTTCAGTGGTTCTGTGCCGGAGTGTCTTTTAGTAGGATACTGGATCCCTAAATGCTCATGCCCTGCGTTGGAGTGGCGACCTATCCAGTATGCTAACCTGCCTTTCGCCCAGTGAGCGCTAAGATAGGTCCCAGCATGACTCCATGACCTGACTTCAGATAAGCTGTTGACGATGGATGAATGAGTAGATGTACTCTGACAACATCAGGTTTTATTAAAGGCAGAGACGGGGATTAATTGAAGGGAGAGAGAGAGAAGAGTGAGACTCCGGCTTTTAAAAGAGCCTTTATTTACATCA
>OMLC01097339.1:0-10433 GCA_900302585.1 Regalecus glesne
GCGCGCGCACACACACGCACACACGCGCGCGCGCGCGCGCACGCACACACACACACACACACACACACACACACACACACACACACACACACACACACACACACACACACACACACACACACTCCTCAGTTCCATCGTCATTGCACTCCTAGCCACCAAGTGACTTGTCGTTGCCATGGCAACAGTTTAAAAAAAAAACACCAAGAAATGAAATGTCACTCCTACTGGGTACACACACACATGCACACGCACACACACAAAAACATGCTACACTCACAGATACATGTATGTTGTGTGCAACAAGTTGCCACACGTAAGAAGTACATTCATTATCATCATGCTGGAATAATGAATGTGGGAACAACTCAGTAAGCAATGTCATGAGGTAGGAGAGTCATCTGGTAATTGGTAGATCCGTAGTTCGATCCCAGGTCGTTTTCAAAAAGCCGGCCAAGGTGTCCTTGAGCAAGACCCTGAGCCCCGTGTGTGCTAAACCCCTGAGATGAGGTGGCAACCTGTCCAGAGTGTTTTCACGCCTTTCATCCAATGAATGTTGGGATAGACTCCAGCATGAGTCTGCGACCTGACTTTAGAGAAGCAGTTGATGATTACATGTATCTGCTAATTATATTATTTTATCATTCTCAGGTTCCGTCTTCACCATAAGACAAAAACATGCCCCCAGAGTTTCCTATGTGTTTCTGTCTTCAGGCAAGATTCCACTGTGGACCTTGGCCGGTTCGAGAAGTGAGATCGGCTGACTGTTTTTGACACACCTTCATTCATTGCATCACCATTGTGAGTTCAATTCTCTTCTGTATTATCCCATAGACTCCGCTGCACAGTATGAACAACCTTCTATTCACTACTAACACAGGGAGTAGACCAATAGGAACGGTTCACTATGAGCAGTTTGTTCAAGCCAATCAGAAAGATTTTACCTCTTACATGCAAGGGGAGTTAGCCAATGGGATTCGCTTCAGTCATTATAGATACCACCATAGAGTCGACATGAGTGGCTTTATCTATTACGACCACAGGTTAACCAGAGGAAATGGGATTCGTTCATTATACATATACTGCATTAGCCAACAGGACAGATTATTATTATCCTATCACTCAATAGGATCAGCAGAGCTCGGGAGGTAGGGTGGTTGTCTAGTTATTGGAGATTGATGATTTAATCCCTGACCCCTGAAGAAAGTGTGTCAAGGTGTCCTTAGGTAAGACACTGAACCCTTAACTGCTCCCCGAGTGCAACATGGGGAGCAGTTCCTATAGGATGAGTGAACTGCATGTAACCCATCCTATAGGATAGGATGGGTTACATGCAGAAAAGACATTTTGCAGGCGTTGGTCATGTGGAAAATAAAACTATTTTATTCTATCTATTTCATCAGCTATCCACTGACATGTTGTGGGGGAAATAAGAGCATCGACAGGTGCGATTCAGTCATAAAGATTTTGAATATTCCACTTTGAATTTAAAACTGCCAGCGAGTTTAGCTCTCAGGCTTTGCGAGTCATTTAATGTCAGGAGTATTCACAGTCTCATAGCCTACTGGCTGCCAGGTCTCCAAGGCTCTGCTCACAGCCCTACTACTGCTGTGAAGCCATGCCAGGACCAGGATTTAACAGCATCCATTATAGCTGTATTGGAATTAATAGGCGGGAATGATTCAGCAAACTGGTTATCGCTGGTGAGCAAGTTATTGGGTCCCCATCCACCGACAAGTCTCTCTGGACCACTGGCGCCATCAAGTGGCCAAAATAAGGACAATCTGTCCTGAAACGGTTTTATTTGGAAGACAGATTTTTTTTCCTGAACTGATCCAAATTATTTACTATCTCGTTTTTCACCATATACTTAGTGCCATTTCTTATTTTCCATCACTTATTTCTCTCTGTAAACTGAAGTACTTCACAGAAATGAATTAACGTTTCATTCCTCTGAGCAGCGGTCTGATTGAACTGATCTGGGTTCGGCAGATGCCAGGAGAACACCTGCTCCAGCGCATAATGCCAACTATAATGTTTGGTGGAGGAGAAATAAAGAATATAGGTCCAGAGCTGTGTTTCGTGGTTTGGGCTCAGCCTCTTAGTTCCAGTGAAGAGAAATCTTAATGGCATATAATGAAATTGTAGAGAATTATGTTTTTCCAGATTTGTGGTAAGAGTTTGAGGACAGCCCCTTCCTACTTATATATGACAATGGCCCCATGCACAAAGCAAGGTCCATACAGCCATGATTTGGTGTGGAAGACCTTGGGCAGCCTGCATAGAGCTCTGAACTCAACCCCATCAAACACCTTTGGGATGAATTGCAACACTGAGGCCCAAAACTAGTGCCTGACCTCACTAATATGCCTGTGCCTGAATGGGAGTGAATCCCTGCAACCATTTCAAAATCTAGTGGGAAGCACAGCTGCTACAAATGCAAGGGAGGAACAACTCGATGAGAATGCTCACGGAGTTGGAAAGAGATGTTCAGCAAGCACATATGTGTGTGGTTCAGATGTCTACACACTCATGTAGCATATCAGCTAATTGTGGACTTTCATGAATGTTAGTTTGGATAAAAATGACTAAATGAAATAAAAATGCAAATAAATAAATATAAAAAGTATTTGATGAGAACTTAAAGTAGTATTTAAGAATATATTAGTCACTAATATATCAGTAAAACTACTGCATGCAATACAGTGATAGCAGCAAACAGAAGAAAAAGTGTTCTGAAAACATTAAGTTTGCACTCCGGAAGGTTCAACCATCAGCTACAGTGACAAGAGGAGAGAGATGGAGACAGTGACCTTTGACTCTTAGCTTCGGTAGTCCTCACCTCGGTCGTTCCCTATGGCATACTGCAGTGGCTTGTTCTTGTCAATGCTATTGAAGCTCTGACTCCGCCGGTTGAGGTTGGAGGACCCCGGGGTCCTGGAGGCCCCACCGCCTGTAGCAGGAACCTTGGAGGGCCCTGGCAATCTGAAAGAATAGAGAAAGAATCAGAGTTTGAATTCTTTAACTTGCACTGTTTATGGAAACTTTTGGTGAATATTCTTTTATCTTTATTTCCCCTTTTTGACTAATTTCTGTAGTGTAAATTTACTTAGTAGATTTCCAGACAAGCATGCTGAATCCTGAGTGAGGGAAAGAGGTAGTGAATTAAAATTTGAGAATCACTTCCTCAGATGCTCATCACAAATAAAGTGAATCGGTTCAATGTGATAAGAAGCTTCCTGTTTTTTACATAAGGATTATCTCTCTTTCCATCTTTCTCCAAAAAAGCCATTTAAAAACAGTCAGCAGGTCATGTTTAAAACCAAGGAACTGCTGTGCTAACGGGGACAATCACTGATGGGTCACTGGGAGCTACCCAGTATAACCACAGTCCATACCAGTTGGAGCAGAGAGGGGAAAAAGCATCAACCGTCCCACGTTCCACACAGATTTAAACCCTCTCTAACCGCTGACGGCCACCAGTAGAGTGAATCTGCTCTAAAAGTGGTGTTGTCAAGTCTCCCTGCCTGAAAAACTGTCTGCGTGTCCCGGTGAGGAAAATCAATTCGCCACGCTGGCTGTGTCACCGCTGTCTGCAGCTCAGATGGAGCCGAGATGTCGGAGCGAAATATTCTGAACTGTCCACACAACCGCTGAGGAAGAGAGTTAGCTGGGTTTCAGTCTGATGTCTGTCCATTCTGATAGACAGAGACAAACAGACAGATGAACAAAACAACAGACATACATACAGAGACAGACAGAAACATGGAGGGATGGACAGGGAGAGAGACAGACGGGCAGAAAGACAGAAAAAAGAACAAATGGACAAAGAGACGAATAGATTGACAGACAAATGAAACCTCAGGAGACAGATGCACTGACAGACCGACAGGGCCACAGACAGAAAGAGAAATGGACGTGTATGTGTGTGGTTTTCAGGATGAGGAGAGGTGTTGACAGATTATCCAGCCTGTATGTATGAATGGAGCAGATGATTTACACCTGACAAAACCTGTCAGAACACCCACACCCACACCCACACACACCATGCGGTGCAGTCCTCTGTTCACACACATTGGCAATGGGAAACAGTGGGTGCATGTCTTGTGTTTGAGTGTGTGGCATCTGAGATGGACACAGCTTTGCCCATGTTGGCGAGAAAGACATCAACCTGTGTGCTTTTCTAAATCATGACTATTCTTTCCTAGTTCATGAAGAGCCCAGCAGTGTGTCCAGATGAAGTCTGTATACCATAAGATGAGTCCATATAGCCATGGGTGTGTTGTCAACATATTTAGAGCCTCCTCTCCTCCAGTATATGGTGGACACGCTGGTAACATAGGCCTGCAGGCAAAACGCTGCTCCCTGCTGCAGACAGGCTGCATTTCAATGACTGCAAAACTTAAAACTGGGGTTGGCAACTTTGGTCAAACGTGCAAGGGTAAGACATTTTAAAAGTATCCTACAGAAAAAAAGGAATTGCTGCCCCTCCATTCAGACCTCCCTCCAAGCCATTCCCCAAAACACATGAGCTCACACTGCCTGATGACTGGTGGAGGACTAGTCAGTCCAGAGGAGAACGTTTGGGAGAGAGGCAGAGTGCATCGGTTTCATCACCAACCATGTCCAGGTCTCTACTTCTGTCTCGTCTTGCTTCGTTCAGCAGTACAACTTGTCGTAGGTATAAGTGGAATGGAAAATTATCGGCACCACTTTCTCTGCCATTCTTCTGCGACTAGTTAAGATAAGAAAAGATATTCCTTTATTAGTCCCACAGAGGGAAATGACAGTTCACTGGCTTATTACAAGTCTGCAACAGCCACAGATGAAAAGACAGTTTCAACTATGGTGACACACGGGGGTCATGGTGGCTCAGAAGTAGAGGGCACACTTCAGCACCTAATGAGCCAGAAGCAGCAGGTTCAACCCCACTGTGAGACTTCAGGAAGGGGCTCCAGCCCTGATCCCCAACACCTGCCCTGGGATGGAATGGCGACCAGTCCAGGGAGTTTCTCTGCCTTCCGGCTTGTGAGCGCTGGGATAGGCTCCAGGAGATCTACAGCCCGACTTTGGGTCGGCAGTTGACAATGACATGACACATAACCAAATCTGCTTCTACAATAGATGGCCTGCCCTGGCTTTAAGACATGTCAGCTCAGAGATGCTGCTTGCAGGACACCTTGGTCCAGAATGCTCAACAACACCATGAGAGAAATATTAACAGAGGGAATCTGACACTGCCAATCTGACTCACATCCTACCTACGGAGATATACCACGAGAGACTCCATTAAAATAATCTAGTATTTCAAAATTTGACCACTGACCATAATTCATAATTCCTCTGCCATGTCAGAACAAACTGTGAACCGCCAAAGACTTCCACAGTTATGACTGGTGGTCCAATGACAAACTCCTGACCCATCCAAAATATCAGCGCCAGTACCCGGGTCAAACTGCTGTATGACAACAAAACAGTTATGAGACTGTGAAAGGAAAGAGTAGAAATGGTAATAGAGTCTAGCAGCACTTCAAAATGCTGTTAAGGATTCACAGCTGGTGTTGATCAGGAAACGGACACCCAAGCACACACACCCACGCACGCGCGCTCACACACAAATTCACATGCACACAAACACACACACACACGCTTGCATACACACACACACACACACACACACACACACACACACACACAAGATGTGGCTTGACCAACAGATCAGAAATCTACTACAATAGTTTCGGTTTAGCTTCCAGAGACTGAGATCACTATGCTGGGTAATAAGATAGAGCAGGTGAGACGTGAAAATATAGAGAAAAAGAAGATGCTTTGTTCATGTGTCATTGTATGTACATACAGTGACATGTGTTCTCTGCATTTTATTATTTTTATTTTTTAATCCCCCTTTTCCCCACCTGAACTCCCTGAGTGTCCTACTGCTGGGTCAGTCTCTCTGATCCCCTCTAGAACATCAACAGGAAGGAGGAAGTGGTAGCATGTGTCTCCTCCTATGGACCTCTGGCTGTGGTTGGAAATGGTGCAGCTGGGATTCAAACACCGAAATAATATAGGGGCAGCATAGCTCAGTGGGTAGAGCGGTCGTCTGGCAATCAGAAGGTTGCAGGTTCGATCCCCGGTCCTGCATACAGCATGTGGAGGTGTCCTTGATCAAGACACTTAACCCCTAACTGCTCCCCGAGCGCCATATGTTGGCAGCTCACTGCTCCTATACAATAGGTTGGGTCAAAAATGCAGAGAAATCCAAATTTCCCCTTGTGGGACTGATAAGGATAAGGTCAAGAATCCTTGACCTTCCTGAGAATTACCATCCCAAGATTTAAGTTACTTGAAGTCACCAGTAGAGAGCAGCAGTGGGTTACATGTGGGGCTGCGTGACGTGAAGAGGCGTTGTGCCACAGTGAGGTCTCAGTGCAGTATAGGAGAGATACAGGACAGGTACAGGTACAGGACAGGTACAGGACAGCTCCATGGACTCTAGCAGTGCAGTGACCTCCATGGTGCAGACTGTATAAGAGTGTCTGCTAAATACCTGTAATGTGGTGGTTATCAGCCTCGGGTCAGTAGCCAACAGGCTTAAGTCAAAATAGTTCAATCAGGTCATCTGGACATATGTTTAAAACCAAAACATGAGAACATTTCAACATTCCACTGAATGTCTCTCTCAGCTCCTAGTCCTAGATGTGACCCACCCAGCTCCCTTTGAAAGGAACAGAGATGTAAATTAGGGTCCTCACAAAAAGGGGGGGAAACGACGCGGAAATGGAAGATAAGAACACCATATTTTCAGGCTCAATAATCCAGGTAGTGAACAAGGTCAAAATAGTTCAATCAGGTTGGTTTGTTTTTCTCCATTCTTTGTGAGGACACGAGCTAACAGGGTGTGATGTGGACCCCAGCGTAGGCCTGAGAGTGTGGGGAGGCGCTTCCCGAAGATGTCAGATGGAGAAGTCTCCTGCTTGAGTGATGAAACGTTTCTGAATAAACTTCTGATCCAGTTTGAACCGATTCCCCGCTTTTTGTGATTTCCATACCTCGATTATTGAGCATGCATCAAGACTTCCTGAGAGAAGGGGGTAGTGTAGCCTTTATGTAACTTCGCTATCCCTTAGCCAACGAAAGGAACCTATAGTTGGCTGGTTTGGGTGCTAACCTTTGACATGGGCGACCAGGGGTCAGTTCCTGACTGCCCCCACACCAAAATCAATACCCTAGTATGTTTATTTAAACATATATGCAGATGGCCTGATTGAACTATTTTGACCTTGTTGACCACATGGATTATTGAGCCAGAAAATGCATTTTTCAGCCAACTGGCTGTTGTGTACTGGGACAATTCCATACACACTGGTGGGAAACGAGCTCCTGCCCTCTCAAAAGCAACCTCAGTGCTCTGCTGCCACCCAGTGTTCATGATGAGGAACACCACTCAGACAGGAGAAGTTGAGAGAAGAGTTTGGACAAGCCAAGGGGGCATGGTGTATTCCTACTCGTCGCGACAGCCAGATGAGGAGGAGGAGGCATACAGTTCTGAGTGTGAGGAAGACGCAGTGAGGTGGTTGTGTCTAAGCAGCTAATGTGACAGAACAAGCTGGTAGAAGACCTCCATCGGAAGACAGCAGAGCAGATCATAACCTGTGTGGAGAGCAGGTCTGCCCCACTGCTGAAGATGTGGACTGGCATCAGGGGCCAGTTGGTCGCTGGTGTTGAGGGAAACATTACAAACACCAGATGATGAACGAGTTCCACCAAGTCAAATTGTCCCCATCAGACCCCACGTTGTGGTGGGTTCCAATCCGCAGCCTCTGGCTCGTCAGTTGCTGAGACGCGCTGTGTCTGTGGGTGTGTGTTCTGGTGTGCGCTGGATCTGCTCTGCTCCTCTGCAGAACCAGCTGCTGCTGGAACCTGCTGACGCGACCATGGAGCTGCACGTCGTCCTCTTAATGAACGGACCATGTGCTAATAAACCAGCGACACGAACCAGCGGGCTTGTGTCTCAGTCTGATGACGTCAACGGCGGCTTGTTATGCGCTGCGTGTGTAGGCGGTGCACGTGACGCCGAGGTGTCACATGTAAACAGGAAGTGATGTCAGAGCCCGACACACAGGCGCTGTGTTCTCTGTACTTCCTGAACACGCTGTTCCCTCTGCAGACTCCTTCTGCGCCGGTCTTCACCCCGACATGGCATCCACACAGCAGGCTGTGAGGGCGGCGCTGCTGCTAGCCGTCGTGTTGTGTGCGTGTGAGAGCCGCGGCAGCGGGAGACGTCCGGCCACCGCTAAGGTGAGGAGCTGACACATGGTGGTGTTCTCTCTAACCAGTCTCCCTGCACCCCGTCAGCCTAATACGCTCCTGTCTCACCCACCAGATCACCGCCTTCGACTGGAAGAACTGTGGTAAGCCGGAGGTCCCGGCCGTGCTGAGGACTCTGGACCTGTCCCCGGACCCCATCACCATCCCGGGTGACCTGAGCGCCGCTGCATCCGGCGTCACGTCGGTCCAGCTGGCCTCGCCTCTCTCCGTGAGTACTCCTCTTCTTCACTAAGCATTTGTCAAGACGCTTCGTCTTGACACGGACAGACTGAGAAGGAGGGGAGCTGCATTTGACTCCTGTCAGACACACATGGGAAATGTTCTCCGTCACACATGATGCTCACACCTTCAGGCCAGCCGCTAAAATCTTGAAGTAATTTATTGTGGGATAGAGTCAAGTGGTAGAGTCATGCTGGAGCCTCTCCCAGTTCCATACCTGGCGACCAGCAGGTAGAGCTTCAGGGTCCTGCTCATGGACACTTAGACCAGTTTTCTCCAGGGGCCGGGGATCGAACCGCCAATCTTCCAATTACTACTTCCTGAGTTATGCCAGCCCATAACTTTTATAATAAGCATTTTATATTCTAAATGAAAATGACCATTCTAGACAAACCCACATCGTTCATTCTAAACAGCATAAGAGGAGCAGATTTGAAGCCCATCCGTCTGATACAAGCTTCCATCTGACGGCGGGGCTGAGATACTGGTCATGTGTCACTACATGGTTTCTCCCACTTGTTCGTCCTGCTGGGCTCATGTACAGAGCCTGTTAGGGTTAGGACACACGTTATGTCAGCCATAACATCTGTTGTGTGTGTTTGTTGTTCACCATGAGTTGGAGCAGTCAGTTTGTTTCTTTCCTGACCCTACGTCCACAGCGCTGGACATGCCTCTACGGTGGGAGTCTGTATTCTGTGTCGGTGGACAGACGTTGGAGGTGTTGAGCCCTCGCTGGCTCAGACTAAGCTAGTCTGGGACTCCTTGCAGGTCTGGCTCTCATCAAGCAGAGGGTCCCAGGGACAATCAACAGTCCTCCTACCCCATAGACAGACTTTTCTGTTCACCTCTGCAGGATCAAGACAAGTCAGAGGCCGTCCTGAGCCCCGGGCCATGGCCCGTCCAGCCTAAAGGGAGTTTGGGAATGTCAGGGCCTCTAAATCCAGTCTGTGATGTGTGAGATGTGGACAAGGCCTGTGTTCTCAGAGGCAGTAACAACGCTCATAGCGTTACAAGCCCAGCGTTCTGCTTCATGGCCTACTGAGGGCCCTGTTGGTGAGGACAAGGTGCTGTCACGTTGCTGCTCTATTCGGAAGCAGGCTGAAGCATGTCTGGATCAGGTTCTCTGTCGTTATGAGCCTCCTGTCAGCACCTCATTTGAAGGCCAAGATTCCAGTCAGATGCAGCCATAGTAAGAGCCACAGGCCATTGGTTCAAATCAGCTTGGCAAATCAGTCCATGTCAGACATTTGATCAAACGTTCAATCAGCCATCCCAAGCTTCTGAATGGCGTGGCGCATTTGGAGATCTGTAGCTCTTCTACAATCCACACAACCTTTGATCAAATCCCTGATCAACACAGAAGAGAAGGATGAGGAGTTGCCCTGCATGCGTCTCATTTCATAAACATAATGATTATATCTCATTAGTTCTGTCTACGTGATCCAAATACCCAGTCATAAATATGGGGATCTCAAATTCAGTTACCAAATCCAAACTTAAAACTCGATTGACCTCCTGCAGTCCACCTGCAGCATCCTCTTAGCCCACTAGGGGTCCCTCTGCATTACTCGATTGACCTCCTGCAGTCCACCTGCAGCATCTTCTTAGCCCACTAGGGGTCCATCTGCGTTAGATACTGTTCAGTTTTGAACTTCAACAGTTGCTTATTCTTTCCGATTCAAGATGCAACTTCCTTGTTTTTCCTCTGCTTTTGTGGCACATTCTGCACATTACAGTGCCATTACATCTGAACTTGTGGTATGAGCAAAGGAACCCACTAATAACAGTGAGAAACAGCACAGAGAAATAGTTAAGGAACACTACCACACTGAATGGCTGCTGCTCCAAATATACCGATAGGAAAGATATCAAACATGACATATACA
>OMLC01097340.1:0-12528 GCA_900302585.1 Regalecus glesne
ATAGTTGTTATTACAAAGTATTCCGTTTTAACATACACAGTTCTTTTTCCCTTTCTTGCTTAAGTTAAACCGGCGCATGTTTCTCCAGATCTGGCACCTTTGGTTCCAGGCGTCATCCCATTAACCTTGGGGATAAATAACCTTGCCTGTGCTACCATGGTGATGCTGACAGAATGGCGATTGCCCTGTCATTTCCGTTTTGTCCCTCTGAGAGAAAGCAGACACGTTGCATGCTGCCTGGCAGATCTCCCAGATTTGGCACACAAGACCTTTCAAAAATCTACCCCAATCCGTCCATATGTACATGAAGCACTGAAAAAAACAAGGCTGATTTGAATCAGGGAAACAGCAGGACTGTCAAGGGTCAAACCACTTATCTGGACAGACTAACAGCAAAGTGACATAATTTCATGGGTCCAGCTTTGATTTTGACTGGTGTGTCTGTCAGTGTTACTGCAAACATTAAAGATTGTGCTTTTCTAAACCTTGGCTGCACAGACGGCTGTTGCTCTGAATAAACTGATAAAATCGGACACGTGAGCTCATTTGACTAAGCCTCAGCTTCACTGGAAAAAAAGAGCTTATATCATGTACTACAAGTTAATTGTCTATGTGCTGGCCCTTATGCCTCATCAACACCATTGGTTTGCTGATATACATCATAATTGTAAATCTGAACACCACTTTTGCTGTCAAAGTCAACACACCCATGGATCTAAAACAAAAGTCTACCTCTGCATACTCCAACACTGAGGTGTATCGATTAAAAAGATAAAAAGCCTACACAATAGAGGTGCTTGGATAGTCTATACAGAGGCTCTATAAGCTGTATAGAGTGAGAGGATTACTGGCTTCGATGTCAAGAATGAACTGCTCTCAGCTGGAGCACTGTTTCCATGGTGTCAGTCTGTCACAACACAGGCATTTTTATGGCCACCTCTGAATTGCAGTGATAGAACCCCTCCCCACAAGCCATACTGCCAGAGTTTGCATTTCTCTGTCATTTCTCTTACTTTCCCCTCATTTGCTCTGTGTTGAAAGAGTCTCTTTACATGCTTCCTGGCAACTCTGTGGTCCTGATGGCATAGAAAGTGATGCAGGAAAAGGGAGGACACAATACACAGCTGAGTCAACTGCAGGGAGAAAAGCACAGACCGTCTACTGAGCTGTGTTGACTCCTGGCATAGAGAAGCATGGAGCATGTTTGCCAACGGTAAAGATACAGGCTCTGATTACACTAGCTACATATATCACCAGACTAAGGCTGTCTACTCTTAACAAACACTATCAGTTTCACAAGTTCAATGTTTCACCGAAAACCAGACCTATGATCTGAGATCTTAATTTGTCTGCTCAACACAGGATTTGGGTTGTCATCTCAAGTGGTGCAACCATCAATAATATATCCAATTATTTACTAAATTAAAACATAGACAAAGGAGAGAAAAGGGAATCATATGTTAAACCAATGTAATGATCAAATTTAATAGACCAGGAAAAGGTTGGCACCATATTTCTTGTCATTCTAACACTGTCCAATGAGTGAAGGTTTAATGAAAGTTTTTAATCTGAGAAGTTACAACATATTCTCAAGTGGTTTATAGAGAAAGATAGCAGGACCTGAAGAAGGATGTTAAGATGAATGACAGGATGTTTATGAAAGTGAATCAACTGCAATAATCATTCTTTGTGGGTATGTGTGTGATGTAGTACCTTCAAAGGGATTTCTAGTCTGTTCCCTTTATTGGATAGCCGACATGAAAAGGATTAATCATTATTGAATCATAAAGGTATGAATCATAATGCACTGCATCAGTGGGCTTCAAAATCAAGCAAGGGAAGATATGATGGAAAACAGTGAATCCTTGTAGGTCTTCTAAAATAATTATAAAGTGACTGAGCGATTGGAAAGTTTCCCTCCAAAGCTTTCCAAGCTTTCCCACCAGCTCCACCTAAACACATTTATTGTCCACACTTTCCCTCTTGGAAAGTCAAATGAAACAGAAAATCAAATATCAATGCAAGGTTACCTTCAGGAAGTTTCTGAGACAACACTACAGTGCATACCTTAATAACAGGGGAAATTGAGAGTGATGCATGAGTGAGTCTTCAGTGTACTTCAGCCACAATAAAGGTGCATTCATTTGACCTTGTCTGTTCTATGACAAGGAAAGACACCCAAGATTATTCACATCCTTGGTAAGGAGGAACACTGCTTTGAAAGGGCTGTTAAAGAGGCCATTTATGGGGCCTCCGGTGGTGTAGGGGGTTAAGGCAATGTTTAGCAAATCTCTGTGTCATGCAGTTGGGTGTTTGAATCCCAGCTGTAAAATTCTAACCAGTCAGAGGTCCATAGATAGTGGGACAATTTTCTAAGCCTACATGGGTATATGGGTTAGGTTGGATAAAGTATTCTAGTTTTGCTAGTGTCCCCCTCTCGGCCATCCAGGTGCTTACAGTTAAGTGAAGAAGCCCAGTCCCCCCCCCAAGACCATGATGTCTGATATAGAGAGGGCTAGTCGTCATATGACACATGCTTGTTAAAGTCTGTCTCTTTCCTTATGCAATGACTACAGGATTTCTTATTTCAACCCAAGTGGGTCATAGTTTATTGTAGCTTCAGCATTCGGGTCAATAACGGGGGCGGCATAGCTCAGTGGGTAGAGCGGTCGTCTAGCAATCGGAAGGTTGCAGGTTTGATCCCCGGTCCTGCATATAGCATGTCGAGGTGTTCTTGAGCAAGACACTTAACCCCTAACTGCTCCCCGAGCGCCACATGTTGGCAGCTCACTGCTCCTATATAATATAGGTTGGGTCAAAAATGCAGAGAAATCCAAATTTCCCCTTGCGGGACTGATAAGGGAATTCTTTCTTTCTTTCTTTAATAACATTACAGCCCAACCTGTTCCTGTTGGGGTGCATCGCACAAAACCGTCTGTGTTACCATACTTACAAACCAATAGTTCCTAGGGAACATATATGTAAACAATAGCTCTTATTGTTACATCCTTTCTCTTTTCTGAGAGTTTTCTCTTTTCATAACAGTTATGATGAACAAAATTTAATTGAAATAATTTCTGAAATAATAAACAAGTAGAAATAACAGCCCAAAAAATCTTCATTATACGAGACTTTGTCTTCTGTAAACAAAGGTATTATAATTCCTTTTTAGGCTAGACTGACTTTTTACAGGTCACCATAAAGTATTTCACAAACATTGGCTACGTAAATATTTCTTGACAATAGTATATAACCATTTGAGCATGAACATACATCAACATTTCAGAAAAATCTGGTCCAAATCAGAACATTTCAGTCCAAGAAAAGTATTATTATTATTATTATTTTTCCTCAAACGACAATTAGTGCCTCACGGTTATCAATTAGTCACAAAGTCCCCAATCCGTTGTGGCTTCAACACTATGCGACCTGCTCTGGTAGTTACCGGTGCATCACTATCATCAGTGACAGTGGCTGCATTCCCCTCTAAGACCGTATGCGGGAACGGGGTCCTCAGTCTTTATCTCTATAGGCTCACTGGGAGCCAGTCCTGGAGCACGCCTGAGGTGTCTCCGGTTCCTCGTGAGAACACCTACAGAGTGTACCTGGATGTCGTAGGACCTGGTATCAACCTGCTTCAGAACACTGCCCTTTCTCCAAACAGTGTGAGGTGCAAGTGGCTGTATCCTCACACAGTCACCTACCTTCAGGTTGTCTAGGTCTCTGGCTGATCTGTTGTAGTAGGCAGACTGACGTTGGTTGTCTCTCAGTCCCTGCTGTGCCTGCTCAACTTTTGGCTGGAGAAGACTTGACTTTGTGGGCAGCAGCGTTGTGGTGCGGTGGCTGAGAAGTCTCTGCGCTGGACTAGTGTCTAGGCCTTGTGACAGCGTGTTGGGGTGATCCAAAAGCGCAAAATGGGGATCCTGTCCGGCAGTTTTTGCCTTGAGCAGGAGTCTCTTTGCTGTCTTGATGGCTGATTCAGCTTTGCCATTGCTCTGTGGATAGCCTGGTGATGAAGTCTTGTGCTGGAATTCCCACTGTCGGCTGAATTGCTGGAACTCTTGCAATGAATATTGTGGTCCGTTGTCTGAAATGACAATATCAGGGATGCCTTGGTGAGCAAAATGGGCTTTCAGTTTCTTTATCACTGTAGTGGACTTTGGGTCAGGCAGATAGTCTATTTCCCAGTAATAGGAATAGTAGTCCAGTGATAAGGTACTCTGTTGTCAAATGAAAACAAATCTGTGCCCACCTATGCCCAGGGTCTGTTTGGTATTTCACGTGAGCACAGTGTTTCTTTTTGTTGCTTATTGTCCACTAACCTACAGATGTCACACTTGGCAACTTATGTTTTGATCTGGTCCGTCATGCCAAGCCGGAATACAAAATCTTTAGTTCTTCGTAAGCATCCTGCTACACCTAGATGTGAGGAGTCCAAGCGCTGGATGATCTCCCTCCTCAGTGCATCTGGGATGACAGCACGTTCACCTTTAAACACTATTCCATCTTGATAGCTCAGCTCCTCCTGAAATGACAAGTATGGCCAGATTTCACTCAGCGTCTGTTTCTTGTCATTTGGCCATCCTTGGTTAATTGTTTTTTATGAGAGTATGCAGTTTTTAGCTTCTTTTGTCGCAGAGTGGATTGCAATGAGTCTGTCCTCCGAGATAGGTAGGTGTTGTACCATATTAACAGGCTCTATTTCAGCTTCTACTGAGCCATATGATGAATACTCAGGTAGGTAAGTTCTGCTGAGAGTGTCCGCTAGTAGCATGTCCTTTCCTGGTATATGTACTACATCTAAATCATACTTCTGAATGCGCATCAACATTCTCTGCAGTCTTTTGGCTGTGCTCAACAGCGGCTTTCTCACTATAGTTTCTAATGGCTTGTGATCACTTCGCACCGTCACTTCGCGGCCATATGTGTAGTGGTGGAATTTTTCCTTGCTAAATACCACAGCTAAAAGCTCTTTTTTCTATCTGGGCATAGCCCTGCTCTGTCTGTGTGAGTTCCCTGCTTGCGTATGCAACAGGCCCACCTTTCTGCATGAGTGCCGCACCCAGACCTGTGTCCGAGGCGTCCCACTGTACTGTCAATTCCTCATCCGGGTTGGAATATTTCAGCACAGGAGCGTTCACGATAGTCTCTTTCAGTTTGAGGAAGGCGTCTTCATGTTAAGCTGTCCAATTCCACTCGCAGTCCTCGTGGATCAGTTTTCTCAACACCTGGCATTGGTCCGAGAGATGTGGGCAAAACTTGGCCAGGTAATTTACCATACCCAGAGGTCTCTGGACTGCTTTCACATCTGCTGGTTTCGGCATCTGTGTGATGGCACGTACCTTTCCCAGATCTATTTTTAGTCCATCCGCCGTTGGGTGTCCTATGAACGCCTTCTTTTTCCTTAGTTTAAACTTTTCGATGTTTAGTTTTATGTCCTTGTGTCTCAGCTTTTCATCATGATCACATGATCACAGCTGCGTCTTGCGTCTTCCCTTCTCCTGTGATCAGTACATCGTCTGCAATAATATACAGACCAGGCAGATCCTCCAACGTTTGCATAAGCTTTCGCTGAAAGACCTCAGGGGCCGGACTAATCCCCATTGGTATCCTCATCCATCTGTAATGTCCAAATGGAGTGGAAAATATGGTCAGGTAGCTGGACTCATCTTCTAGTTTGACATGCGAGAAAACACTCTTGACGTCACACACTGTAAACACTCTGGCTTTGAACAGGTCCGGCAGTATGTCCTCAATGGTTGGTAATGGGAAGTGGCTGCGTTTCAATGCCTTATTCAGCGGTTTTGGATCTATACATACTTGTATCTTCCCATTCTGCTTTTGTACTACAACCATGCCGCGGATCCAGTCAGTGCTGCATTCAACTGGTGCGATGATTCCTCTGTGCTGCAAGTCCTGCAGCTCATCTTTGAGCGGTTTCATCAGCTTCATCTGGCGACAGGAACGCGTCTCTTTGGCAGCTGTGCCGGCTTCACTGTTGTCTATTTCTATTTTGTATTCTCCCTGAAGACAGCTGTCTCCAGCGAACAGATCAGCAAAAATTTACTTTTATTTGTCCCGTTGTCCACTGTCCATTTGTGGGTCTCTCTGATGTGACAATGATGTCTAGTGCCAGAATGTTTTCATAATGTACCTTAATCAGTTTCATGGCCTCATTGGCACTTACCAATTATTGGCACTTTACAGTTTTTATCCACCACCTGGAACTAAACTACCACCTGGAACTAAACCAAAAACTATAGTTTTGGTTTCTTGGGTTTCTTAATTTCACTTTACATTTTCCCAGTTGTTCCAGTTTGGTTTTGTTATACATTACCAGTGCAGTCTTTTTGTCTTCAAGTTTAGTGTCAGGATTGCGCATCTGAATTGGGATAACATTGCAAGTAGCACTACAGTCAATTTGAAATTTCACTACCTCTTTGCCCACGAGCATTCCAGCAAAGAGCTGCGTGCCCTTCCCTCTGCCAGTGTCCTCTGTAGTCACATCTCTTGTCCCTGCTTCGGTAACACAGAGAATGTCTTCATACTCATCACTCTCATATTGAGCTACGCTGTGGATTTGGTTCTTTTTTCATTTGTTCTGGACTTGCTCTACATTTCACTGCAAAATGGTTCTTTTTGCCACACTTTCCTTTTTTTTAACCGGATGCTGGGTATTTCTGTTTTTTTTTCATGCTTTCCCCCACAAAACTTGCATTCCACTGTATTGTCACTTTGTCTTTGGCATTCTATGCTCCTTGCATTTCATGCACCTCCTCTACCATCGGTCATGAGATAGCTCTTTATTTTCCTTCGACAACTCTGCTGCCTGGCACAGTTGTACACACGTGTCAAGTGTCATGTTTTTTTCACGGAGTAGTCTCTCTCTCATGGCTGTGTTGTTGTGCCCACAAACAATCCGATCTCGAATGAGAGTCTCTCAAAGTCACAACGTTGCATGTTTTTGCCAACAATTTCAGTTCTGTAACATGACTGTCAATATTTTCTCTGGCACCTTGATTTCTTGTAAAGAAGATACCGTTCCACGGTCTCATTAACACTTGGGTTGCAATGATCATCAAACGTTTTAATGTTATTTAACTTCCATTCTTCTTTGGCTGTCTCACACATCAGCGTGTCCAGACGTTCTCTGCCACTCTCGCCGACGAGGTAGCAGAAAAGTTTCACTTTTTTCTTTTCATCCTCTTACTCGCACGTTAGTGACAGGTCCACATACAGCATAACCTAGTCCCTCAACTTCTTCCACGTTTTCGAGAGATTGCTGGAGTCCAAACACAGCGTTTGTGGTGGCTTTAGTCCGTCCATGTCGTTCGGCAGGCTAGTCTCGTAGCGTTAGCTTGTCCGCTAATCACTGCTGCGTCGTAGCTCCGTCCACGCCGACTCTACAGGTAATGTTCACTACCGCTGCCACAATGATAAATTTTGTCTCTATCCTTACTCAATGACTACAGAATTTCTTATTTAAACCCAAGTCAGTCATTGTTTATGTAGTTTCAGCACCCGGGTCAATAACATTGTAGCCCGACCTGTTCCTGTCAGGGTGCATCACACAAAACTGTCCGTGTTACCACACTTGTAAACCAATCTTTCCTAGGGAACATATATGTAAACAATACTTATATAAATGATTCCCTTATCAGTCCTGCAAGGGGAAATTTGGATTTCTCTGCATTTTTGACCCAGCCTATTGTATAGGAGCAGTGAGCTGCCAATGTATGACGCTAGGGGAGCAGTTAGGGGTTCAGTGTCTTGCTCAAGGACACCTCGACATGCAGGACCGGGGATCGATCCTACAATCTTCTGATTGCCAGATGACCACTCTACCGACTGAGCTATGCCCCCCAATAACCCATTGTTACAATGCTATGGCTTCTTCCTTCCTGTAGATGCTTTAGAGGGGCATCGAAAGCGATGGATCCAACAATAGACAACTTGGGGTATTTGGGTGGGAAAAGAAAGGGAAAAAAATAAAGAAAAGAGAGGCCGTTTAGGTTAAGAAGGAACAATCATTCTTGAACAAAGGTGGGGGCCTAAGTACTCTTAGCCCCCCCCTTGGGTCATCGTCTTACAATGCTGTGATTGGAAATACTCCCCAATCCTCTTTGAAGAGTACTCATTAATGTGAAGTCAATGACCAACTTGGATATACTAAAACTCGCCTTCGTTGTGTGGCATGCAACTGTATTATATATGAGTGGGAATGCTTGCAGTCAGCTCAGATTGACAACGTCACCCGTTTGATTGATGAAATATTTTTGAATAAACTTCTTATCCAGTTGAAACTATTCACATTTTTTGAGAATCCCTTACCTGGACTATTGAACATGCATCAAGACATATGATTATGAGTGTCACCATGATTCTTTTACCTGTAATGTCAATAAGCATGGCCTCATAAACCCTCATGCAGCAGCCCTGCATACCTGTAAAACACCCATTACATGCAGAGCTAAATTAGTTCTCCTTACCATCAGACCCCTCGAAAACAACACATTTTCAATAAATTGTTTTATTTCTACACGTAACCTTGCTTTTATGAATTTAAAGGAAACCTCACAGGAAAAAGCCAGCAGCGCAAATACCCTTATTAAATCAGCCCCATCAAACTATAATTTTATTAACACCACCAGCAAGGACGGAGATAGCAACCTTATTTAAAGATTCATGCCATTGCAAGTGTCACTTGTTAATTTTATGTAATTTGAATACCTATATACTTCCATTTATTGTTCACCTCACATTCTACTTGTAATTATCTAAAGACCTCCAAGGCGCTCAATTCAACATATTCTACAGGAGTTGAGTGACCTCTTACCTGCAATTTGCACAGATTTAGATTTTCTCATAATGGCTGGTGACTTCAACATCCATGTTGATAACCCAAAGGATAATCATGTAAAGTAACTTAAAACATTATTTGATACTATTGATCTATCTCAGCATGTGAAGGAGTCTAACAACTCTCAAGGACACTTATCTTGAACATAGTACTGCACTATATCAGACTTCTCTGATGTAAACATGGCATATTGTAGGGCTTGGTTCTTGGCCCTTTACTCTTCTCTCTTTATATTTCACCACTTGGCCAAATTATATGTAGTTATGGAATTAATTCCCATTGCTATGCAGACGATGCTCAGCTATATGTTCCTATAAAAGCTAATGATCCTACTCAACTGATTAACCTGGAAGCCTGCTTGGCTGCTGGGAAAAATTGGATGTCACTAAATTTTCTACTTTTATATTCAGATAAAACTGAGATCTTGTTCATTAGCCCTGATAGACACAAACACCTCTTTGATCAAGTATCAATAACGATGGACAATTCAGTGATTTTACAATATAAGGCAGCCAAAAATGTTGCTGTTATGTTCGATCCCATCCTTTCCTTTGATAAGCATATTAAAGAAATCACCAATACTGTCTTTATTCACCTGCATGACATTAGTAAAGTTTGATCCTCCGATCTATGGCTAACGGAGAGACACCAAAACATCCACTTGTTACATCCAGAATTGATTACTGTAATGTTCTGTTTTCAGGTCTGCCACATGTTAGCACTAAAAGTCTTCAGATGGTTCAAAATGCCACTGACACAATTCTAACTAAAACTAGAAAATTGGACCATATCACACTAATTCTTGCCTCCCTTCATCGACTTCCTATAAATATTCAATCCAATTTCACAGTGCTTCTAATAACTTTTAAAATCCTGAACTGGCTTGCCCCATCATAGCGGTCTTATATCTCTTTATACTGTACATTCCACCTCGCGCTCTCTGCTCTCTAAACACAGGACTCTCCCGTGTGTCGAAAGTTAAAAGAAAGTCAGCTAGTGGCAGGGCCTTTTCTTTTCAGGCCCCGTTCTTGTGAAACAACCTGTTCACTGACATCAGACAATCAAACTGTCTTGATTCCTTTAAATCTCAATGTAAGACTCATCTTTTTGCCCTAACATACAGATAGGGATTTTACATTATGTGATTCATAATCTGTACCACATGGTGAGTGGGGTTCTTTCTCAATGAGTTTACCAAGCGATGTTCTCTGCCGATGACATTATAGAGTTAGAGCATATGGTATTGACTAGTGTAAGCTATGCTCTCATCTAGCTTATCTTGCTGTAAGAATGTCTCTTAATGTTTCTTATTTTCTATGTATGTGATCTCAGACAAACCTGGGAGATGTGTAATTGGTGCTAGCGTGCTACTCCGGACTAGGATAGCTGGACTAATGTTGTCTACTGCTATTCCCATCTCTTTTAAGGATCCTCATTCATCTGTTTGTTTATCCACATTCGACATATCATGAATCTTGGCCTATCAGCTTGATCTGGTGTCTTGATGCATGCTCAATAATCCAGGTAGGGAAATCACAAAAAGAGGTGAATCTGTTCAGCTGGATCCGAAGTTTATTTAGAAAGAAAGAAAGGATTCCCTTATCAGTCCCGCAAGGGGAAATTTGGATTTCTCTGCATTTTTGACCCAACCTATATTGTATAGGAGCAGTGAGGTGCCAGCATATGGCGCTCGGGGAGCATTTTAGGGGTTAAGTGTCTTGCTCAAGGGCACTTCGACATGTTGTGTGCAGGACCGGGGATCGAACCTGCAACCTTCCGATTGCCAGACGACCGCTCTACCCACTGAGCTATGCCGCCCCTGAAATGTGTTGTCACTCACCAGGTGACTTCTTCAGTCTGAGCTGAAGGCTCATCATCCATTCAAGGATGATGATGTTCACATCCTTGATAGGGAGGAACGCTGGTTTGAGAGGGGGGTGAAGGAGGCCATTTACGTGAAGAGGGAACGACCGTCTTTGAATAGGGGTCTATCGGCGTCTTACAATGCCGTGATCGCAAACATTCCTCAATCCTCTGTGAATGGTGCCCACTGTCACTGAATGTGCAGTTGATCACCCAACTTGCATGTGAAACCAACCTATTGTTGTGTGGCATCACGGTACCGTTTATAACGAGGGGGATGTTTGCCTTCAGCTCAGACTGAAGAAGTCACCTGGTGAGTGACGAAACGTTTCTAAATAAACTTCTGATCCAGCTGAACAGATTCACCTCTTTTTGTGACTTGATATGGTGTGTTTGCATTTTAGATGTTGATTGATTAGTACCTTCACTATGACGAAGATTATCATTATTATTACTGTTTTATCTTTTGTAATTATAATTCTGTTATCCTGATCTTGTTGTATGATTTAAATTGTGCCTTATTCTTTGTACACATCATTCATTGCATGGCTGTCCATCTTGGGAGAGAGATTCTCTTCTGTTGCTCTCCCTGAGGTTTCTTCTTATTTTTCTCCCTATTGAAGGGGCTTTTTAGGGGAGTAGTTCCTTATCTGGGCAGGATTTTGTGTTCATGTAAAGTCCACTGAGGCAAATTGTTATTTTTTGATAATGGGCTATAGAAATAAAATTGACTTGACTTGATTGTCCTTTACACATGTGCGACAAATGATTCTAATCCATTCATTTCTCGCAGCTACCGTTTTCTCTTTTTGGTTCAATCAGGTCATCTGCGTGTGTTTAAAAAAACATTAGTACGTTTCAACATTCCACTGAATGTCTTCCTCAGCGCTCAGTCCAGTATGTGAACCCCCCAGCTCCCTTTTAAAGGAACAGAGATGTAAATTATGGTGCTCACAAAGATTGTTGAAACATACTCAGGTTTTTGTTGTAAACATACATCCACATGACCTGATTGAACCATTTTGACTTTGCTGACTATCTGGATTAATGAGCCTGAAAAGATGTTTTTACTTTTCTCTTTTGTTTATTAACTTTCTCTTTTTTTCAGAGATGAAATTAGGAAATACAACAATTTAGAAATGGATAGGCCTTTGATTCCTCTACTTAAATCAGTTGTGTGATTGTTAGTACATCTGAAGAAAAAAAAATCACCTGGCATTTCGCATCACTCCACTGTTTCTTTCTGCTTAGGCCAAGTTAGCTAACCATATCATTTTACTGGGAGACCTCAATGCACATGTGGGTAATGATGGAGACACTTGGAGAGGTGTGATTGGGAAGAACGGCCTCCCTGATTTGAACCCAAGTGGTGCTTTATTGTTGGACTTTTGTGCTAGTCATGGATTGTCCATAACAAACACTATGTTTGAACATAAGGATGCTCATAAGTGTGCATGGTACCACAGCACCTTAGGGCAAAAATTAATGATAGATTTTGTAATTGTATCATGTGATTTAATGCCACTTATTTTGGACACTCGGGTGAAGAGAGGAGCAGAGCTGTCAACTGACCACCATCTAGTGGTGAGTTGGGTCAGGTGGAGAGGGAAGCCTCAGGACGGACCTGGTAAGCCCAAACGTATAGTGCAGGTGAACTGGGAACGCTTGGAGGAGGACTCTGTCCCAGCTCCCACCTACAGCAGAGCTTTTCTGATATCCCTGTAGAGGTTGGGGACATTGAACCAGCTGTGAGCTGGGGTCTCAAGGTCATAGGTGGCTCAATGGGTGGTAAACCATGAACACCC